>CAHIKZ030000495.1:907500-940000 GCA_903632075.3 Acanthosepion pharaonis
AAATATTAACAAAAAATGAAACCTAATATCAGCTGACAACATCTTGAGGATATGTAACTGTTTTTTTCTTTCTTTTTCCAGCATTTAAAATTGGTATTTAAATTTAAATACATTTATCTCTAAATTGAAAATGATTGGTGTTTTGATTGCAGTTGCATTATTATAATACTGATAGGTCTCACTTAGATGTTTGTTTTCCTTTTATTATTATTAACCAGTAGTAACTGGGATATTTTTGTGTGATGACTATCAATGAAATATCACATCACCTACTTCAGGACAATTATTGTTTTCTTTACAATGATTGCCATCTATGAATAACTGATTTACTGCCAGAATAAGAAGATCCAAATAAAAAAAAAAATAAAAATTTTCTTAATATATTTCATTTATTTCAAGAAAAAATTTCTTGCAAGATATGCTAGCTACTCACAAATGGTTAAAAAAAAAGGGTTGTCAGTGTGTATTATGATGAAGTGTTCATAGAAGCAGCAAAGAAGCACTGAATGCAAAATGAACGCTCAGAAAGAAAGGTTAAATATTACTTCAGTTTACATATTCAGTGGAATTAATACAAGATTAATTTAGTTCAGTAAAGGAACAATGTTCATACATGTTTGTCTCATAATTGTGTTAAAATTATACTCACTTGATTCCAGTAATCTCATCTATGTCATTATTTACTCAAAGATTGGTTTACATTCATTCTAATCCCAGATTACAGTTTGCTAAAAAGTAGCACTGTATGGTAATATTTCATACTATTATTGTTATTGATTCAATAAAATGCAAGATCCATGATATTCAATTTTTATAAAACTTATACATGTACATAGATTTTATTTAAACCTTCTTTGATGTAACAAAAATGCACCTGTAATCTCAAATTAACTTTTTTGTGCCTAGCAGTAAATATTTTTTTATGTAAAGCTATTTATTGACTGTACTATTGAAAATATTGACTTTTCTTTTTCAGAAATTCCTGAATGGTGCATGCAGTATGGCAGAATCCAGCAAACAGACTGAGGACTTGAATTCTTTTGAAATTTCTGAGATGGCTAAAGGCAAAAAAATATCAAGCAACAACACCAAACCTGGATCCACCATCCCCACTATTGGTATCACTTCTACCATTACTATGTCGTCATCATCAACAACCAGGTTAGAGTCAGTGCTAGAGACAGCCGCAGTGCAAGACCCAACCACCAATCATGGACAATTACTGTCTTCTTCATCTTCACCTTCTGCTGCAAGTACTGTCACAATTTCCCTAGCTCATACTACTGCTTCCCTTAATAATAACAATAACAGCAGTGGTAGTAGTGAGAGCAGCAGTAGCAACACCACCACCACCACAAACACCACCACTATGTCAACTACCCCAACCCCTACCACAATAGCTGCACCCTCAACACATCCACCATTCAACCATCAAAATTCATTGCCTGCCTCATTGCACTCACCCCAGAATCATGCATTTCCCATGTCACCCCAGCCCATGTCGCCTGACCCTGTTCATGACTTACCTGTTGAATTGCTCCAGGCTGGATGGCGAAAATTCTGGAGCAAACGGGAAAATCGTCCGTACTTTTTTAATAAGATCACTAATGAGTCTCTATGGGAGATGCCACTTTCTGGACAGGTGAGTTTTTAAACAAAAATTGTTCTGTATAGTTCATTTTATGCTGAAGTTAATTTTCCTCTTACATTATCATTGGCTAATTATGAATTTTTCCAACTACTAAACTCATAAAATGGGGAAAATGCTTTTAATTTAGGTCCTACCTTGGTCGTTTCTTGATTCTAATACTGTTAAAATCTTAATTTTATCAATATTATTTTGGAAATTATTTTGTTGAAGATATATTATTAGTATATACTTTAAAACCATTTTTTCTTAATTTCTTTTTGTATTTTTTAAATTGCTATAAGTATCTACCCAGATTCCCTAAAAATGAGCATACATGATGAAATAAATGCTCCAAACTTATTACAAACAAAATTTTATTGTCAAAATGTTTGCTATTAAGAGAAAAGACCAAAGGATCTTTTTAATTATTAAATTATATTTTTTAATCCTTTTTCAAACCTTCAAAATTTTGGCTAAAAATCTTTTTTCTTGCGTCAAGGGGTGACTATAAATTAGTATAGGAAATTTTAGCATCTTTTTGTGTTAAAATATTCTTGGAAATTCTTGCAAGAATCAAATAATTGTCAAATTTTAATGAAACTTTCAGGACTTATTTGCAATTGAATAAAATTATTTTAGAAATGTTTCTTTTGTAGAAAATCTTTGTAAAATTTTTTTTTTTTTTTACATCTGTTATCTTCCACTTATTTAATTTTATGAAATTTTGGGAAATTCCTTTTTGCATGGCTTAATGTTTATATTAGTTATAAGCAGAAGTCTTTGGAGAATTTAAATCATCAATTTTTTTTTAAAACAGATCTCCCAGTTACTGAAAATCTGCTTTGAATTGTAAGATAAAAAATGCAATAAAACTAAGATGTTATTTAATTAGAAAAGCTTTTAATTGTTTTTATGAATAAGATATATCATGGACACTATTGTCTTAAAAAATTTTTTTCGATGAATAATGAATTTTTACAAGAATTGTTTTCATTTTTTAAAATTTTAATTAGAATAATTTATAAAATTTTAAATCTTTTAAAATTTTGTATTAATTTATACTGGACAGGTTATATTGTTATTAAGTAAAAAGTATATTTAGTAATCATAAATGGAAAAGCTTAGTGCAATTCAGCAACCCCCAGTATTTAAAAGAAATTTTAAATTTTTTTGTGTGTGTATAAATGTGCCGACTTTTGTAAATACAGGCATCCATACACAACAATATCAGAAAATAAGAGTGGTAAGTAACTAAAGTATCTAAAATTTAATAAAACATTAGATTACTGAGAATATTTTCCTAAATTTTAAGATTACTAGGTCATTAAAAAATTATATAAAAAAGGAGCTCACATTATATTCATCAAGTAGTTTTTATGGATATATCCCTATAGAAAAAATTAGTTACATTTCCCAAGCATTTAGCTGTTAACACCTCATAAAAACACCCACCTCTATGTTAAAAAATGCCTTTCTGCAATATTTTAAACTAAAAGTATGTAATATTTGTTTTAAATCAGATTGATTAAACTTAAAATCAGATAATCTTCCTCAAAGTTTCAGTAAAGTATATTTTATTTTTGAAAGATTTTTAATAAAGAGAATTACATTGTGCTTAGAGAATTGTAAATATGTCTGAAATCAGTGATTTTTTTAAAAATTCTTTTATTTTTAGCAAGTATAAAAAAAACTCATTCCAATCAATTTAAATTAGTTTTGAAATACAGCAAAGTATTTATTTTGTTTATTAAAAATATTAAATTTGATATATTAGCTTGAAATTAAAACTAAAATAAAAGATTCAAGAGATTTTTAATTTTTAAAAATTCATTTTAAACTTTAGGTATTGTTTTTCTTAAGATATACCTACTATAATATTATTTTTACATTTTAAAGTGTAAAATTACATTTAATAATAATTGTTTTTGAGTAAAATCTTACACTTGTTTGCATAAAGAAAATGCATGACTCTTCCCTATCTCAATGATAGGCTAATAACAAGATTTAATAATAGCTACTTTTGTGAGTCAAATCTTTGTATGCACATATGGAATAAAATGATATGCTAATTAAGATTAGTCAAGCTTTGACATACATACTGACACACAATGAAGTTGCAAGCACAATTTTTAAAATCCAAATTCAGATTTTTTAACTGGATTACAGAAAGTGTTAAAGATTATCAGTGTAGCATAAAAATCTAAAAATAGAAACAAATTTTTATTACTCAAAATGAAAAGAATTTTTCGGTTCATGCCTTTTTCTGAACATATCTCTCTCTCTCTTTATATATATATATATATATATATATATATATATATATAAATTTCTGTCTGTTTGTCGGAATCAAGTTGCTACCTGAATCTGGGAACCAATATTCGTGAAACTTTGCATACATGTTAAACTAACATCCAGTTTGTTACTAGGCTAATCGTTTTTGTATAAAAAAAATATGAAGGGACTGCTGGGGCCCCTAGATTGCAGCTCACCACCAAGTCTATGCTAAAAGGTTTTTACACGTGTTTAAGCAAGGGAGATAATTGGTCTCACAAACTAGCAATTGAGATACACGTGTTATGAAATAATAACTCTTATAAAGATTAAAATTCTGGACAAATATGAATTTTTGTTTGATTTTAAAAATTTAAGGGACAACATCTGAAAAAATTGCAGTTTATTTTCTAGATAAAATCTTTATTTAACACATTAATTCAGCATAATCTTTCTTTAAATACAATCTCTGTAGTGTGTTTACATTGCAAAAAAATTAATTTGTTTCAAATTTCACCATGTGCATCCTTAAATTTCTTTGGTTTGAATTTATTACATACAAAGAAATTGGCTCGATCCATTCAGTCATTTAAACGTAAAATAACATTTTAAGTGAGCTTATTTTCAAATAGAAACTTTACCTAAGCTCATATTTCAACCTACCCATAATTGTGGTTGTTGTTGTCAGTGGAATAACAGACCTGCAAAAGATATAATGAAGAAGTCTGTACAACCTACAGAGAAGCCTGTGTCAAATATGGACTACTGGAGGACAATGCCCACTGGGACCAGACACTGGAGGAGTCAGCAGAGCAACCAAGTCAACTGTGCCAGCTATTTTCCATCATGTTGATGACATGTGGCTTGGGTAAACCTCTCAAGCTTTGGATGACCCACAAAACCAGCATGGCAGGGGACATCTTACAAAGGATACAAAGGCAAATGAAGCATTAGTTGACCTGGACACCTGAGTGCAAGCTATGGGAGGCCAAAGAATTGCCACATTTGGCCTACCTCAACCTGAGCAGGCAGCAAACAATCTTGCAATTGAGTACATGTGGGAGATCAGCTATGACCCCGAGGAAATGACGGTGTATATAGCTCATAATGAAGACAAATTGATGGTGTTTATAACACAATTATTTTGAGCATTGACTGTGGAAAAGGAGATCTATTCTTCCTCAATGCTCAAGGTGGACCTGGCAAGACATTTATCAGCAACTTAGTTCTGACTAAACTGTGCCAAATGAGACATATTGCACTAGCAGTGGCATCAAGTGGAATAGCTGCAACCCTGCTAAAGGATGGCTGCACAGCTCATTCATGCTTCAAACTCCCTTTGGACCTGTCCAAGAAAGAGAAGGCAACCTGCAACATCAGTTGTGGTTCTATAAAAGGCAAACTTCTCAGTGATTGCAAATTGATCATCTGGGATGTGACGACACTGATTCATAAGGGTTCCTTCGAAGCTCTTGACATGGCACTTCAGGATTTTAGACATTTGGCTCATGGGAAACTTTTGATAAACTCTTCTGAGAGCTAACGAGGTAAATGCCAGTATAAAGTCTTCCTACCTGTGGAGCAGCATGAAAAATCTGAAACTCACAACCGACATGAGATTGCAGCTCAGTGTTGATGAGGAAGCCGGTAGTTTTTCAAAGCAACTATTGGATGTTGGTAATGGCACTTTGGTTGGCGAGCAGGATGGCCGGGCTTGTTTGCCTTTTGGACATATGGTATCTGATTTAAAGGAACTAATGATTATGGTGTTTCCTAACCTGAGGAATCGGTTTGCAGACCACAACTGGCTGAGAACCCGTTCATTTTGGAAAGATTTCACATCCCTAGTAATATTTGTTTTACAGTGGAGTAATGGATAGTGGCTTGGATTGAGGAATCTGAGAGCTGAGTTCAAATTCCAGTCAGATCCATTAGATTCGCTTATGTGTTAATACTCTTGGGAAAAGTATGAATCCTCTTCTTTTCCCCCCAGCTATGGGTAAATAGCAGGACAGACCAGATTCTATAGCTATGGATGGCAACATGTTTACTGCAGAAATAAATGGCAACCTACTGCAGGAAAAAAATTCTGCTTCATCAGTCATATATTGAAAGATACATGATCACCTAAGTGTGTATCATGCATGGCACATAACTGACTGGCTCTAAATTGGATGTAGTCCTCTAAAATATTATTGTCTGTCTTTGAGGACAAAAAAAATAGCTATATAGAAGCTTGATATAAAGCAACATTTCTTGTTAATTTATTTTTTCAGCCAGATCCATTGACTGATCCTTTGGGGATAAGCAACCCATCCTCTAGTGGAATGTTTTCCCCCAGCAGCCAAGTACATTTAGGGCGGTCAGTGAGCACAGACACAGGGCTCCCACAACATGCTCCTCCCTTGCAGCCACATGTTGGAGAAAAGAGGAGAGCCAGCTCAGAAATGGTTGCTAGTCCTTCAAAGCGAATATCTTTCACTTACCGGTAAGTTACTGTTAACTTTCCATTTCTAATTGTTTATTTAAAATTATCCTTTCTTTTAAAAATAATTCTACTGTATATTTGTATACATATTGAAATATTAAAATTGCCTGCTATCCTATATTAGAAGTATGCAAATCAGTATCTTCATTAGTTATGTAATTTTTCAAAATTAATTATTCTTTAGTTACATCATTGTCATTTTTTCTTTGCTTCTATCATAATACTATCTCACCATTTTTCTATCAATAATGGTATAAGTGTGAGACTTTATTTCTTAAAATGACAACCGGTATTATGTTTTTCATATTATTAAAAATAATAGATGTTTTGTAACCTGTGGAATACTTTCTTTAATAGTATTTTATAAGTAAAATCAAAAATAATTCTCAGAAATATTAAATATTAGCAGGTATTTTTGTGTTGTGAAAAAAACAAGAAATGAAAAGGAGAAAAGAAAAATAGAATGCATGAACTTGCAAGCATTTATCAAGGTATTTACTAACTATATCCTCTTGAACAGAATATGGTTTAAGGTAGTGTTTAAATTGTTAATCCTATGTATATATAGGACTAAGGACAAACATTGTTACTAACATTTAATAAGCTTAGTTTAGTTAGTCACAAGGCCACAAGTATGGAGAATCTAGTGAGGATTGAACTTCAGAACTCAGTAGTAATAGTCAACCAGACTATCACACTAACCATTACCTCATGCCAAAGCACAATACATGTACATCATTGCTTGTTTATTTATATCTCAGCAAAATGATAAGGTTTATAATCACTTTTAATCCTTTTGTGTGCCTATATCTTTTTAATTTTATCTTGTTCTCCATTAGTCCATTTTGGAACTTTGACATCACCTCCAATGTGGTCATCTATGAACGAGCTCCATGTTCACTGCCTCCTGTTCTACCTGAAGTTGAACTCCAACGTGCTCAGCTTGTCAACAAACTGAGGTTACATTATCAGGAACTTTGTAGCACACGAGAAGGTAAATTACCAACTTTATTCTGTATGTATTCTGCTCTTTTATAATCCCTTCTTCATAACGAAATTTTACCATAAAATGTACTAGGTTGAGTCATAATTAATTTCTTTTTGGAGTACCAATGTCATGCTGAATATATCTTTCTAACTACTAATCAACTGTGGCAGTTATGTATAAATTTGGAGTACTCTAATATACCTTAGTTTTTGTATGGCAGTAGCAGCATGCACACTGGATTAAAGGAAAAATGTTGTTTTTGACAATGCAAGATTGCATACAGCAAGTATATCGCAGGAAAACATTTTGAAACTTGGTTGGTCTCTTCTACACCCCTTCATGAATACAAAATGACTTTAGTATTATGGTTTTCTGTAAATTTATCACTTTCAAATATTTTTTCTGTAGTCTCAATATATATTATTGGTATCTTCTTTAATTGATTTATATTTACTGTTTATTGTTCTTCATAACTTTCAATTAAAGTACTTTGTAATATATCATTTTATTGAATTATTCTACTGTTATTTTTCTACACAGTCTGAAATTATCCTTTGAGATGAGTGTAGTGAAAATTCTTATATCTAACTATGCAACTTACTATTAAATTCTACTGTTCAAAATCTCTCCTAATAAAAATTTATATATTAATATGCTTAACTGTACCACCTACTGGTATATGTAATACTGGAAAAATCTTTATATTTTCTATTTTCTATTACTTTATATTTCTTTTTTCTATTCTGTTTTATGAAGTTCTTAAATTGTAATGATAATAGATTTTTCATAAAGTTATAAATCACTATTTAAAATTGCAAATAATATTTTTCTGTAGTAAAATATATAAATCACTTGATTATGTTTGTGATAACTATTGTTTCTATTGTTTCTTCAATTTAGGAATTGATGCTCCAACTGAATCCTTTAATCGTTGGTTAATGGAAAGGAAAGTGCGTGACCAAGGACATGATCCAATGTTACCAAGCAATTGTGTCCCAGAAGTGTCACAGTCAATGTATCGAGAGATTATGAATGATATCCCAGTCAAGCTGCATGACCCCATATATTCTGGGGACGTCAAAATACAACTTTCTAAATATGCTGAAGCAGCCAAAAAGATGATTGAATTCAAGTAAGAATAACACACAATTTTAATATTGTTTTCTCATTTTTGTTCTGATTATCACCATCACCTGTCATAAAATTAACTTCCTGTCTTAATATAGCAAAAGTTAAATATATAAGTAGTAATAGATGCTCATGTACATTTTATTGTACAGGTTATAAGAGCAATTCAGAATTGATAAATATAGTTTTAATAAAAATTTTATTCAGCTGTGAATCTAATTATTTTTACTTTTTAAGGATGTTTTCTTAAATACTTTTATCTTTTGTTTTAAAATTGTTTGACAGACACGGTTTAATTGGAAAAAAGTAACTGATTTCTATAGTTTGAACTTTTTAACATTGACTGAAAATTTAAGCAGTGTTGTTTTATTTATACCTCCACTTATTTGTGAAATATTCTCCTGTATATGTGTAGCAAAATAGCAAATGATGAAAGAGAGAGACTAATTAAAATATTGAATGATTGTATGATTAATTTATAGTGCAATACTAGTATGTTTGTTTGACATTGTTGTGACTGAATTCAATCTTTGTAGATTGTTCTTAAAAATGTGATTCTGTATATGAAAATATATATGCTTGCATTTATATTTTTGCTCTAATTGTTAATGGCTGTTATCCTAAGAAAAAGCTGCCAGTAGTAAAACAGAAGATTGGGGAATTGGGAATTGAAAACTGGTTTCTGGAATATGTAGCAGATAAGTTCATTGATTCTAAAAATATGGTTTATACAGTGTAACCTGGATATAAGAATAAGAGAGTTGTCGGGACCGGAGAAGAAGTCTCTTATATCCGGGTTTCTCTTATATCCGGGTTTGGTCTATTTTATATACATTAACACAGGCTCTAATTTGGGACCAGAGAAAATCTCTCTTATATCCGGGTTACACTGTATTTAAATTTAAAATTTCTCAAATAATCAAAATCACAAAATGATACAAGTTCTCACTACCAATGAAATAGATTCCTTGAAAATATATATTAAAAGATCATTTAGATTGTGGGAATTGCATGTAAGAAGATAAGTCTTAATTCAATTATATATATATATATATATATATATATATATATATATATATATATATATATATATATATATATAGGTATATACCAGGTGTAACAGCAAAATTGTCCAAATCATGTTACAGCATATTTGTCCATCATACCAAATGTTTCATACCTAAAAATTCACTAAATTGAGTTTCTTTTTTTTTTTTTCAGATTTTCAGATAAGACATTTAGCCATCTTGACCCCATTTTTCATAAGAATCACTGTAAAACCCTTAGAGTTATTCAGTTAGAAAAAGAACAGGTTAAAATCGTTTTGTGTCAGACCCACTGTCTTCCCAACTGAGCAATGGTGGGAGGAAAAAGATCATTCAGGCTTTCAGTAATGGTACCAACATTCATACACTTGCTTCTATGTTCAAAGTTCATTCAAGAATCATCAAGAGAACTGTGAATAAGTTTTAAAAAGAGGAAACAGTAGAGAGGAAAACTGGATCAGGAGGTCACAACAGGAAGAAGGATCATCATTTCAACTTACAGCTAAAGAGATCAATTAGAAAAGATCCAACTCAATCTATAAGAAATTTGGTACATGAGAAAGGAGTTTCAACTATGACAGTCCAAGGAGCAGTGAAAAAAAATTTGAAAATGAAATTGTGCATGAAACCTGTGAGGTACTTTGTTACTCCAGAATGGAAAGTTAGAAGGTTAGAGAGGGCAAAGATCATTTTGAATAAGTTGAAAAATGATCCTGGAATAATAGATATATATTTGAACTTTATTTAAATCCTTCATAGGCTTCTGATCCTTAGCTATGATTAATTAATCATGAACATGTCATTTTTGTTTATGATCAATTTCATCATGATTCTTCTGTTAAGCCTGGAGAGTAATTATACATTCTTATTGCTCAAAGTAGAATCCAATAGTGTTATAAAAACCTCAGAAAATTCCAGTAAGATATTTTTAATCATTTCTAAGATACAATGATTTAAATTGAACAATTTTGCTTTTACATGATTTGGACAATGTTGCTGTTACACCTGGTACTACGACTGTTAAACCTGGTATTTACTAAGACTGAGCATGTTGAATGATAGAGCACAAGTTTCAATTTCAGAGGACTTTGCAATTGTGTAAATTTTTAAATACAAAGAAACAAAAACAAGAAATCTGATATCAGACTTAGCATATAACATATTTTATTATGGTTAATTTATAAACTTGTATGCTAGTTCTGCTACCAAAATATTGTCAATATACTTGGAGGCCAGATTTCATATAAAACAGACACAACTTGAACATCTAGTTGGTGTGCATCTGTTGACTTGAAATCCCAAGTCTCTTATTAAAAGAATCTACAGAAATCATGCAATCTTGAATTGTTAACAAATACCACATCTATTAATATTCAGTCTATTTTATTATTGATCATTTCTTATTGCTAAGTGGGTTATTGTAGAGAATTTTCTATATGACAGTTTCAGTATAGATCTTTTCCATTATTTACACTATTTACAGACAAAAATTAAATCTTTTCCATTGAGTAGGCTTTCTTACAAAGTTTGTACTGTCATTTTCTACTTTACCACAAGCAAATAATGAACAAATCATTTCATATATTTATTGTTACATTTGTGTTGCAGAAATGCCACTTCTGACAGTAGAAAAGTTGTTAAATGGAATGTTGAAGACATGTTTGCCTGGCTTCGTAAGCCGCACAGTGCCACTTTTGAAGAATATCTGGTAGGTATTAAATCTAATAATTTTCTACTCAATATCTTCACTATATATTCATTTGATTTAAAGTTTCTCTTATTACTTTAAGTCAAGCAAAGAGTGTAACTGAGATATAGTTTTTGAAAAAGTGTAAAGAATGACAAAGTAAGGTAGTTGCTTTATTTGTGATTATATTTCAAGAAATAATGTCCTTTAAATCCAATAGTTTAATCATAGGTCAGTTACTTCTGATTTGTATCAAGTCCCATTAACATTTCACCATCTTTCGAAAAGTTTAGATAGTTCACTTAATAAATGATTGTGTCTTCAAAGTTTTTTTTATAATACATATATTCTATTCCAGCATTGATATTTATGAAGCTGGAGGAGAGGATGTAGGAGATTTTGAATGACTTGCTTTCTAAATTAATGTGCAACACGCAGACTTTTATTTTTAACACTAGTGGGAAATATGCAATTACTTCTGAATTGAAACTGACCATGTTATAGAATTCATGTTTTTATATATATATATATATATAATTTTATCTACATTCTCAAAATATGTTTGTTATATTTTATGGATATAATTATTTTTACACTATTGTTTCATATTTTCCTTCACATTATTTTGATTGGTATGTTCCTTGTCATTTATCAAATGGCATTCTTACAATAAAGACCCTATAGAAAAGGTTTTTAATCAATGGAATTGAAAAGATCTTCAGTCTTTTGTCAGATTTTAATAGATTCTATTTTTAGTTACATAAACTAAACTTGCTTTGTAAAGTTAATACTGTGATTTAAATGCAGTTTGCCTTTGAAAATGAATAAAAGTTGTTTTTATAAAAGTTACTATTTATAAAGTTTGATTTTTAAATTAAAAATACTATTTCTATTATTAATAGTTTTAAAAATATATACTGTATCAACAACAACAGTAGTAGTAGTTATGATGTGGGGGTGACATTCAATGTTTATATGAAATTCAGATCAGTTATATTATTATCTGAACAATTTGTTTTATAAAATTATATAAAAAGCAGTATGTAAATTTTTGTACTTCTTAATGACATCAGCATTAGATTTTTAATTTTGTTTTGTAAAAATTTATAACAAATATATTGAGTTTATTTTTTGTAATTCAGGGGACACTACTTTGCGAAGAATTATTTTTGTTGTGCTCTATCCATTTTCTAATCGCTTGATCACTAGTTATCAACTCAGCTTGGCTAGAATTTATATATATTTCTTGTGATCAAAACAGTAATTTAATAGAGGGAATATTTTTGTCTCCTCATTTTATAATAAAAAATTCTGTTGTAAATCTTTTGCATTTATTTTTTGAAATATTGTCAGAAATTAAAATTTTCACTTTACACAACCTTAACCTTGTTACAACATTGAAACTTTTGAAGAGAGTTTTAAAATGTGGTTGCTACTGACTCCATTTTAAAATTTAATTGCTGTTGACTCCATTTTGGTTATTTAACACTGACTGATGCTTATATTGTGTAGGAACGTCTCGCCCACCTGAAGCGTCAATGTCAACCACACCTCACAGAAGCAGCCAAGACCTCAGTGGAAGGTATCTGCATCAAAGTTTACAAATTGTCGTGTGATATAGTTAAGAAGCTACACGAGAAACACTGGGAATTATTGAAGGAACATGGCATTCAAGGTAATGTTTATATTAATGTGTCTTTTGTTCTTTGATCATTAATTAAGCCTGTTGTTGACTATGCACATTGTTTCTTGTTGCTATTGTTGATGACTGCATGTTATTGTTTGTTTTTACAATAAAAATAGTTCATACTAGGAATGCATACTGACCCAGTATTTATAGAATTATTTAAAAGCAAGAAAAAATTTTCTGTACATATTAAATTATTTTGTAAAGTGAGAAACTGATAGTAATTTTGTTAGTGTAGGTACCTCTGTGAGATAGCTAAAAAAGAGCACAGCATGACGAAAAAGATGCCAAACTTGATGAAAACAAAACTTTATTGTCTAAATGTTTATGTTATTATTAAGAGGAAAGATCAAAGTATTTTGGGGGTATTTTTTTACATTTTTTAATCGTTCCTAGCACGTCCAAAATTTTTGTTAAAAATCTTGTTTATTTTAGTCAGCAGAAGTGACAGATAATCAATCATGTCAACCATTTTTTTCCATTTTATAAAAAAAAATTAAATCTCAGTTTCAAATTCTTTTAAAAATCAATTATAATTTTTTCAAAACTTATTTTAAGAAAATCAGAAATTATAATGTTTATTTAAAATATTTTGAAACAAGCATTACTTAGTTTCTGTGCCAAAAAAATGTAGTTTGAAAATAAAACAAAGCAGGTCATAACATTTCGCGTCACTTTGACAGGTGATGAGACGTATTGACAGCTTATGTGAGGATAGTTTATTCTATGGAAGGAGAGAAGTGAAATTATTTAGATTTAAGTGAACAAATTATTTACCTTGTTATTTTTAAGGAAAACTTTCAGCGCTCTAATATTTTTTTGTACTTACCTTTCACCTTTACGTTTACGATGCTTTATGGAAAATATATTATAAAGAAATTAAAATAAGACTGTTGAGAGTGAGATTAAATTTCATAAGAAAGGTATCTAATTAATTTATAGGTATCTTTCTTATGAAATTTTATCAGAAGTGTACATAAAATAGAAATTTAAATTTCATAAGATGATACTGATACTTGTAGGTACCCTTCTCAGTTGAAATTGAAAAATCAAATTAACTTCTCCACACATGTTTCGCAAAATAAAGGCCTTAACATTGGAGAACAATGCTTAACTCAAATAACGCAACCTAATTTTATTCTTGCTGGTCTTCTGTACTTTATAATTACAGCTGTATTATAAACACAAAATTACATTTCTTAATTACTGCGGGCCTTCTGATTGGTCAAAACAATATAATTAACAATGCGCTAACATAGCTGAACTGTATACAAGCATAATTATAAGAATGCCATCTTAGATCCATTTTTAAACCGAAGTATTTTATGATACCAGACCATTTGTCTTAATAGATTTTTAAAAGATGTACAAGATTTGCATTAAAATTATATATTTTAATTTCTTTAAAAAAAATTCAGTTAAACTCAATATATGCTATTGTTTGATATTTTTGTTTTGAAACAATATTTTCACAGGTAATTAAATATTACATTATCAATGTGTCATAAAAATTACATTTACAAACAATGTTTTCTTTCTACCAAATATGTGTGTGTCAGTTTTATATGTCTGATATATATATGTGTGTGTGATGGGTGTTTGTGCATGACTGTTGGACTGCTGTCCAAATAAACAAATATCAGTATTTTTGGTAGCTTATATTTTTGGTTGGATTGAGAAATTTTGGGCACACCCTTGTGTGTGTAATTAATCAAGAGATAAGTTGCTTGAACAATTATTAATTGGCTATTGTTGCTTTAATTATCTTTTGAGCACTCTCTTAACAAAAACTTGTAGTGGGCACTCCGTGCAGCCCCATATCACAGAAAGGGGGGAACGAGGTCACAAGAGGCCCGCTGACATTTTTGAAGACGTTAAATCTGACGGTGAAACAATATAGACGACAGAACGAGGATATGTATGATAAATGCTAATTTATTCAGGGAAAGAAAAAGGAAATAAAGATGGTCGGAATGGTGGAGGTGCAGAAGTTTTAGTGCAGGCATTGATGGTCAAGGTTGGTGTTGGTAGTTGCTAGGATCATCGTTGTTGGGGGTTGAAGCTGATGTGAGTTGTTGCCAGGATGATCGCTTGGTGGTTGTTGAAGCTGAGTCGCTGCCGGGGTGTCAACTTGACATGTTTGTCGTTGCCAGGGTGCCAACTTGTTGCTGTAGTTCGTGTTGCCAACTTGTTGTTTGTCATTGCCGGGATGCCAACTTGACGTGTTGGGAAGGAGAGAGAGAGAGAGAAAGTTCCCAACTATCATCAAGTTGGCAGACAAAAAAAATGGAGCGTAACTTAATACACAGCCAATGAAGGCCAAGGGGCTTGCGTAGCCGACCGTTTCGGTCGCCTCCCAGAATTTAGCGAGAAATCACTTTCTTGTGACAAGGGAGACCAGCAAGAGAAATTGGCTAAGCTAACTGAAAAGTCTCTATAATAAAATACTACGAGGTTAGCTAAAGAGAACTAAGGTCTAAAAATGACTAGTAGTATATTACAACTGGGTTTGTAATATAACCTAACTAAAAAGGGGATTTGCTAGTCCCTCCGACGTGTTTAACAGTGTGTAAGGAGCATGAATGAGAGGTCAAGGTCGAAATGACCTGTTCCTTTGCCGGTTCAAGGATAGAAGGAGGAGGTAACTCCGACAAACTCTGCTGGCCTTAAAATATGTTAAATTCTAGTAATTTTTATATGTTTTGGTAGCTGTTATTGATTTGTATTATTATTATTATTACTTGTGTGTGTGTGTGTGTGCATATGTAAGTTAGGATAAGGATTATTTCTTGTTGCTACTGCAACATGTTGCATGTTAGTTACTGTTTTCTTTCACTTTTATCTGCCTTCTTTTCAACTACCTTTATAATTCCATCCTCCAAGAACATTTTATCTTTGTCAGTGAAGAACTGATCTAGGTGCCTTTTGCACTTTCCATGAGAATTGATTTTTTTTTTTCTTAAGAGAATTCTGTAAAGATTGAAAGAAATGGTAATTAAAAGGGTCAATCTCTGGTGAATACAGTGAATGAATGAAAACGTCTTTTGACTATACTTTAAAGAAATATTCAATCTGGTATTTATGTAATGTAATATTATCCCCTTTCTATTAACTAATTCCATATGCATTTCATTTGTTGCTGTCTTCAATTAGTCTAATTGATAATAGAAACTTGTTTCAATTAGTTGTAATGAATATGGTAATGTAATCCAGTAATTTTTATATTTAATAAAAAACACACATAGAATTGTCTAACATAAGGTTCATGCAAATGATTTTCAATGCTTGATTTGGATATTTTGTTAGCTCTCTTTTGCATCATATGGTATTAGTATCAAGTAATGTTTTGATTTGGCTACTATCACCCTCAACTGGTTTTCCCAATCATAAAGCGTTCTTGAGAAGTTTCTGGTACCAAATGTTACAAATCACTTTTAACTTGTTCAATCATTGATATTACCTTCTCCGTGAATTGCACAAACAAATCTTTTTTTAATGTTTCAGTTTTTTACATTTGCTAAAAAAGAGAAACATAAATATGTCCAAAATTGCCAATGTTAAAATTAATAAACAAAAAATGCTAACTTTGACAAGTAAAAATATGCTGATATGACAGCTATCAAAAGTAACCTTTTTGAATGAAGTTAAAACATAACACTCCAATGCTATCTAACTACAAAAACAGAAACTTTTTGACCAATTCAATATGTGAGTATTGTTATCTCTTTGCTCCATTCACACCTGATAGACTCTTCCAATCTTCACCATTTTTGATTTCCATTAATGATTATCTTATTTGTTTTTGCAGAAGTACCCACTCCTGCAAGTCCTATTAAGCGCAAAGTCATGTGTTATCCTGTTGTAATGAAAGTACCTGCTCCTCGATTAGCCCAAGTTGAGGTTCATACAGATAATGATGTGACAGTTTTGAGATACAACAATGAGAAACAGAAGATCAGCACATCACACTTTCACAAACTGGTAAGTGATTATTATTTTATCTCTTTACATTTAAATGAGAATTGATGGTGTGAACTTTGGAAGTTCAGTCTAGATTTTTTTTCTCCCTTTTGTTAAGAAATTAGAATTGAGTAAATATAACTAACTCTCTTAACTTAACTCAGTACTGACAAGTAGTTTTATAATAGCTCCCTCTTGCCCATTCACTTGAAGTATTTAATACTAGCCAACAAGACACGGGTAGAATTTAGGCTGCAGAGAACTTTTGGGCCTTTGGTCTTTTACCTTCAGCGTCCTATGTACATAAAAGTTATAAAAGTTTAGAAATAATAAAATTATTTTATCTTTATTTAACATCTTATTCTTTATGATCCCTTCACATAAAGTCAATCTTAAACAACATTAAGTAACCTGAACTATGTAATATTTCGAATATGTCACAGTACATGTGCTAGAAAAAGAAAAAAAACATTTGAGAAACGTACTGTGCCCCAATTAAATTTTAATTACAGCTTAATTAGATGATATCAATTGCAATTGTGACGAAAAGCGAAATTAAAGTTAAGCATTTAATAAAGAATTGTTTTTTAAACCTTTCACTTTGTTTGATATTTGAATTTAACTTTAAATGAGTTATTTAATTTTTAATCACGTATAACTTGTTTATGATTTGTCGAGATTAAAAAACAGATGGACGGACCTATGTATACTGTACTTTATATACATTTTGGGTTGACTTTAGGTTAGTAAAAAAATAATAATGCTGTAAATAATTGATAAATATTAATACTTTCACTGTTCTCATAATTAGTGTTTGAATGAAGGTGAGTGGGCCAGTGAGTGAGAGTGCATATTATGCATTCACCACTGTCTTTATTTGACACGTATGTGTAAATCTCGAGATTGAAAAACAAATGGACACACATACACTGCACTTTATTTAGATTGTTAGTATATGGTTAGTCAAGAGATGACTATATTTTTTACTATATTTGGATTGCATTTGATAAAAAGTACTTTAGAGGGATAAATAAATGAATGTAGTGTCATATCTGATTTTAAATTTTATAGTTGTTTTAGTGAGTCAGTCAATGTTTGCAGGCATAATGCCTTTTTGAAAATGACTCTTAAGAACTTATTACAGCAGATTATTTTTTCTAGTCATAAAATCTTTCATAGGTATTTTATCTGGTAAAAGTTAATATAACCTCAGACATATGTCCGTATTCTAAAATATAAGATTTGTTCATTAACATAAGTGAAAAAATTTTTTAGATTTAAAAAGAAATTAACTATAATGGTTATATTAATCATATATTGGTTATATACAAACATGTTTTTTAGTATTACATTCTCTCATTAATAATAAATTGTAGAAAACAGCCCAAAGTCAAATCCAGCCCACTATAATGTTTCATCCTACCTGCTGACCATAAGCTATTATTCTTAAATAGTAATTTTTATATTTCTTTAAATGTTATTTATAAAATAAATTTTTTTTTTTTATCTAAGTATGAATGAAATCTATAAATCATATTTTTCAGTTAGTGATGAAACTTTTGTATTGTCAGTTATAATCTGTATGTTCAAAAATATAACACAAATCCATTGTTAATTTCTGTCTGTTTTTGGTAAAAAAATACAATAATTCTGTCATTCTAACTGCAAAAAAATGATTGATGACATTTTCATTAAAAGAAAGTAACCTGCTATTTGTATTTAATCTTGGTGTTCATGTGTTAAAATGCCTTTCAAGCTTCAAATTGACAATACAAATACCACACAAGTGATTTCTGAACTTTTCTTTTTTACTTGGATCTCAACCTTTAATTTTGGCAAATATATTTTCATGTTTCTACCTGAAATTAAACAAATAATTTGATATCAGGAGAAACTTATCTAAAAGCTCACTTGTTTGTTCTGTTCAATAGGACACACCTACACACATGTATTAAAAGTGTATATATATATATATATATATATATATATATATATATATATAATGATTTTTTAAGAACCATATTCAATTTTCTATTTATTTCAGGAACAACTTTACAGTTTAAACTGTCGAGATGACCCAAAATTTGAAAACTTCTTGGCCAGAGTTTGGTGCTTGTTGTGTAGATATGAAGTAAGTATTACTCTTATAAATTCATGTATTTGTTAAGTACAATTTTGTTTTTTGTGCTTTTATCTTCATTTTTATATTTTTCTTTTCAAATAGAAATCATCTTAGCAAAAAAGTTTACTTGAAGAGAAAATATATTGTGAATTATGTGTCATGGGTTAAAGGTTACTTTCCGGTACATTCGCAAAGTGTACTTTAATATTTAAAGACAAGATAACACATAACCACATATTTGCAATAATTTTAAAAGGATGGTTGCTTTCTTTCACTTAAATTATTTGACTGCCTCTTGGCTTAGTGGTTAGAGCACAGTTCTTGTTGCCTAGAGGCTATGAGTTTTCTTATTATTTATTCCAACAAAAAGTAAATATTAAAAATTAAGAAATTATGGCTACTTTTGTATCAGCAAATTTTATCCACAGTAACCTATGGCTTTCTAATGAAAAACTTTGAAGACTATATTTTGTGAGAATTTAAATATATACAATAGAATTTTGCATCAAATTTTTTTATTTTTTATTAGAAGATAATCTATTAGGAGGAAACTATTTAAAATTTTTTATAATATTTTGGTCTCATGTTGTTCCTGTAATAATTTTTTCCTCTGATGCAATTTGTCAATGTTTTCAAATTTGCCTTAAATCAATTTTTGATGTTATTAACTTAAATAATCTTGAAATATGAAATGGTTACTGTTTGTACAGTAAGAAATATTGATGGTTTAAAATTTTAGTAATATTACTGTTTATAGTTTGGAGCATCTGTTACTTGAATAATTGTTGTGATATATTAATAACTAAATATGCAATTATTTAATGAAATGTGGATGTGTGTGTAATGGGGGATTTTTTAATGTTTAATTATCGGTATGTGTTATATGAGGTGTTTGGTATTGAAAAAAATAATGAGGATTAGATTTGAACAACATTTATTGTTGGCATGTCATACAGAAATGTTGAAGGATGGGTGGAATGTCCGTTTCAGTGGCCAGTTGTCAGGATGGCGGTCAGATGTAAGTGTAGCACTAGGAGTTGACCTAATTCTTGTGTGGGTTTGGTGAGAGGTCACTGGATATGGTCGATGCGTGTTGGTTGTTTGAGGTCATGGTGTTACTGTTGGCAGGCCTGTTCTGTGGGATGCAGGTGAGGTCGGACTTGCGTGGTTGGTAGTTCTGTTCTATGGAATGCCCTTGCATGTGTTAGTGGATTGGCGTCACATTGGTGGGTTGCATGTTCACATGTTGCTTCCTTGCAGAGTTGGAGTTGCTTGGTTGTGGAGTCGCTTGTTTCTCGGAGTCGGATTTGCTGAGGTGATGGTGTTGGCAGTTAGGGAGATTTGTAGCTTGGTGGTGCCAACATGGAGATGTTATCAGTATTTGTATGGGGTGACAGTGTTGTCAGCGATGAGGGTTTGTAGCTGGGTGGAGTCGAAGTTGAGATGTTATTATGTTGGTATTTGCCAAGGTGACAGCGTTGTTGATGAAAGCTTGTAGGTGGGTGGGATCAAAGCTGGATAGTTGGATGCTTGTGGCTTGTGTTTGCTGAGGTGACAAGGCTGAGATGTTATCAACATGAAGCTGGACAGTCGAGGTGGTTAGTCAAGCCTGGTCATTGAGAGGTGCGGTCATATAGCGAGGAGTCGGTGATGGTCATGGTAGTGATGGCCACAACAGTGGTGGTGGCAGAAGCAGCACTCTGTGTGATGGTTGGTGGCATGCTGGGCTGTAACTGCTGGTGTTGTTCTCAGAAACCTGCTTTTAAGTGGGTCTGGTAGTCCCAAGAGGCATCTCTCAGGTGGGAATGTTTGCAATTGCCCGGATGTGATGCATGGAGCCTAATGTGCTGAAAACGGCTTTTGTTATTTTGTTCTCTGCTTTTGTGGCATTCACAACTGGCCAGCATGCATAATGAATTGGAAAGAAATCTAATTGCAATGGAGTATAATATATGTGACTGTGACGAAAGCAGATAGCCTAAACACGCATATATGCATATATTAGGGTTAATTTCCACCTAGCAACAGAATAAAGGTCACGTGGGAATCTTATGATATTTTGGGAAGGCAGGTCAAAAGGTTGACTGACCCAATTACACGTAGCGACAAATGTCTAGACAGAAGCTAGACAGGAGACTGATGTAAGCTGGAATTTGCGCCAAAACTTAAGACACGTGATAGTCAGAGATTCACTCGAGAATCAGTTGCTATCTTGACTTTGAAGAGGCAAGACCTGAAGCCGAAGCGCTGATAGTTTATGAACGGAAAAATAAGACGCATTCGATAGTGATGGAACTTATCCAGTTCAACCCAGGCAACTCCGGACAAGAAATATAACAAGAAGTATTCCTGTTCGAGAACCCCAAATTGAAGACGCAGAGAAATTTACACGCTGAGGATTCAGCCTGCGTTTAAAGGAAAATCAGAGAAGAAAGTGTATACCTCTGTTACAAGTTGATTTGTGTAAAGAAAGAAAACGGAAAACCAGAGAAGAAAGTGTATACCTCTGTTATAAGCTGAAGTGTGTAAAGAAGAAGGAAAGAAAGAAGATAACCAAAGAGAGGAAGAAAGTGTACATCCCTGTTGCAGTGAGTTGGGTTTGGAAACCAAACTGTCTACAGAAGAAAAAGGAAGGAAAGAAAAAGGCAAAACAGAGAGGAAGAAAGTGTATACCTCTATTACAGCCGGACAGTGTGTGAAATTGTGTTTGTGTCGAGAAAAGAAAAGAAAGGACAATGATAAAAAAAAGAGAACTGAATATAAAAAATAAGTAATCATATTTTGGACCCGTAGTAGAAAGATATACATACATCCATGAATATTATGTTCTTGCAAACACCTTTCCACATGTAAAAAACAATAATTATAATTCCTATCCCATCTCTTTTGTGTATGCATTGGCTTCTGCATTCAATTTATAGTAATTCATACTTATATTTTTATATATTTGGGTTCAGTTGAATCCATTTGGTGTTAGGCAAATTTTGATATCCCAACGTAAGTATTGAGATCTGGTCGTCGGATGGTTTAACTCATACTTATATGTTCTTTTATTTTGATATTTGTATATTTGTACATATTAAAATTCTTGTATCAAAAATCGCTAAGCCTTATAGTTCATCCTTGTATTGTGGATCAGTATTCGTGTTAAAAACGAAGCGGACCTGGGAAAGATTACTGTTCGATTATCCCAATTGAACAGTGTTCTTAAAAATATTTTGTTTACCAATTGTCCATTGTCACGATCTGGGTGAGATAGTTTGTATCTCTCCAAAGGTGTGAGGATGTATATATCTCCTAGTCGGCATATGATCGCCTTATAAACCCATTCGTCAACTGGGGCATATGACAGTGACCTCTTGTTATGTTTAGTAGAAGTATTAGTGTACTGTAAAACCTCTTTTATAGACACATTCTTTTATCTAATGCTAAGCTATTTGACTATTGTGCGTGTTTTTTTTTTTTTTTTTTTTTTTTCAGACATTTTTGGGGATCAAGTTTAAAGAAGGTTTTAGCATGCAGGTAGCCCTTCCCATTTCTGTCTTCCAATGCTTGAACCGAATATTTGGAGTGACATTTGAATGCTTTGCCTCTCCTTTAAATTGTTATTTCCAACAATACTGCTCAGCATTTGCAGATACAGATTGCTACTTTGGCTCACGTGGGTAAGTTTTTAACTTTTATGCAAAATAATTCATTATCTAACTTTGCTATTTTCTTATTTAAAAAAATAATTTTTACACTCTCTTTCTACATTCCTAATACTTTAAATTTCAACTACTATTTCAATTTATTTGTAGATATTCATGTATCCATTTGTCTTTTGTTTATTGTCTATATATTTCTATTTAGCATATCTGTTTATACATTATTATCATCATTACATACGGATCTTTCTTTTCTTCATTGTTACTTACCTGTGTTTCCATCTCTTTTGATTAATTTACTTTTAAATCTATGAATCTGCTTGATGGCTGAAATTGTGCTATGTTCATTTCTGATATCAGTTAACCAGGATTTTGAATTCTAAGTTTCTTAATCTATAAAAACTGCAAGTTGGAAATATATTGTCCTCCTCCTCTCTCTATCATTTCACTCCTTTTATGACTACATATCTTAGTTTGTCTATCGAGTCCTCAAATCTGTTCAACTGTATGTAGAGACTTTTGTAGCCATAGTCATTGAATTGATTTTTTTTTGTATTTGTACATTTGATTTTCTATATTCCATAATGTTAAACAAAATTATTTTTCATTAATTTTCTGTAAATTCTTGATTTTATTGTTTGTCATTTCAGCTCTATTCTTCAATTCCATCCACTTAGTGGTTCTTTTGAAGCTAACCCTCCTTTCTGTGAAGAACTCATGGAAGTGATGATTGATCATTTTGAGGTAAGAAAAAGTTAATTTCATTCCATTTGATATTTGTATGTTGTAGTTGGAGACTAGTAATAGGTCAACTCTCTGAAAATTTATAGGCAACAACTGTTGCTCCTGGCATTTTTAAATTCTTACTAAAACAGCTTCATGCTTAACCAGTTTTACTTAATTTGTTGTTCAATTCTTAATTATTATGGTTATTAGAATTCTCTGTTTAACTCAATCTGTAAAGATAATTTTATTAGGAGAAAGGTTTTGAGTTCAGACCTACTTAATAATCAGAATTCATGCATGTATGAGTGAAGTTTGCATAGAAAGGAGTATTTTCCAAGAGACATATTAGTGCATGAAATATTGTTTAGTGATTTGAGGTATTGGGAGACTTGGTAATCCTGAGTGAAAGAGTAGCAATATTAGATAGAGAAAAATAGGGTTGGAATCTGATGAGAAAAAAATGTTAGGTTAAAAATATTAATTTGAACCTGTAAAAATACTTATGAGGAAAGATTCAGGAAAATTTAAACCTAAAATAAACCAAGTAAGATTTGGTAAAATCCAGTATAACTGAAATATCCTGTGTGGACTCACAAACCCAAGGAAGTTTTGATTAATATATTTTGCTAAAATTCTGCAAAACCCAGACATATTTGTGGAAGATTTATTTATAATCCTATGTGGTAAGTGTACTCAGAAAGCTTATTAAAATGACTGGTGTTGAGTCTTTGTGTGAATGCCTAATTAATCAAAGTCTCAATTGAAACTGTTACCCTTATAAGCACACATATGCTATTTTTAGATAAAAGGCAGACAGGCGGAAGAAGACAGGCAGAGAGACACTGAGTTGCACTTGGCAGCTTAGGGATAATGCTGCCATCTGTTTTTGTAGAATTTCCAAGCAACAGTGATGTTAGCAATACACCTGCATTTCACCCATCTCTCAATGTCTGAAGGAAAGAATAGAAATTACTGAAGTCAAACTGCATGAGTGATGTTTGCAGCTTTTATATTTTCTCATCAATAAATTGTTCACAGGTTTATTAACAGTTTGTCCTTTCTGCTAGAGAATTCCTGTCTTTAAAGAAAGTTACCAGAATTAAGGAAGTTGTTGAGATCAAAACATTGCTGGATCCACCCCCACTAAAGAAAGCCACAGCCTCTTGAGGGGAATATTTCATCCCAGCAGGTAAACAATGTATAGGAAGATTTCTACTAGGTGACATGATGGTGGAAGAAAAAATGACAGGATGGGCCATGTCCAATTCATGCACTCTTCACTGAACTATGGCATTGGGAATTGTGATTATTGGTTAAAATTTACATCAGACATACATTGACCAAGGGAGTCAATATTTGGTGACTGACCCAGGGTATTATACAGTTAGGGCTATATATGTTGAATTAACAATTCTCTAAATGATGTGCTGTGTCTTATTAATCTAAGGTTGTTCGGTTAAGGAGTTATTCTTCACAAGAATAAAGAACTTGTAGTAGCAAAGGAAAGCAGAGACAGAGAAAAAGTGCTTACTAAACTTCAGTGGTGAAATTGCAAACCTTTAGGAGGTTGGCTAGAGTCTTGGGGTCCACATGGTTTTTGTGCCTCAGTCAAAGGCAGAGGAGGATAAGGATATGGGTTTAAAGGTCTTAAGAGTAAGGGCTTCAAACAGGAGGAACTTAAAGAAATGGATCTTAAATGAGGGAGAAAAATACTTAATCTTTCAACATTATTTTTACTTAAGATTCTTGCAATTATTTTCAAGTGATTATAAATTTGTATGTTTTCTTGTGTGTTATAAAATTATTTATCATTCTTTTTTGTATCTTGTTAGCATTTGTTATCAGAAGCAACAGAACCACTTTCCTTCATTATTTTTGTGCCAGAGTTTAAAGATCCTCCCACAGAATTTCTGATTAGATTAGAGACCAGCAAGTAAGTACAATTTCATATTGAGTTTGATTAATATTTTATAAGTATTGAAATATTACAGTATGAAATTAGAAATTAGCAGCATAAAATGCATGCAAAACTTTTATTGCTATAACAAAATCAGAATAAATCTATTTATTTCAATGATCTATTCCATTGTACCTTTCTTTCATGTATAAGTTAATTATATCAGATATAAAAAATATGTATTGGCTCAAATTGGAAGTGTTGAATAGAAAATTAATTTTAATGTTTTTTTATAAAAATAATTTGATCAAGTCTTTAATAAAATATTTCTGACTTGGATTAAAAAAATATAGCATGGTTTTATTTAGTAAAATCTAATTCTTTTTTATTAGCTACTTGAATGGCTGAGTGGTTCCTCCATAGAAAGAAGCAATCATCAGATACTTGGATCATAGATTTTTAACTTCATTGTTGGCTGTATTATTACTGTGTTCATATTCTCTGTTTATGCTTATTCATATAAAATGAATATTTCTTTCATTTATTTATAAGCTTACTAAAAAAAATTACGAGCTACAATTTATTATTTATGAATATTTCATTTGTGAAATTTTAAATTTATTTTTATGTTGTTAAATTCAACATGTGGCTGAATTATATTTAATGAATTATGAATTATATTTAATATGAATGGATATATGTTGTCTGTTTTTTATGTTCCTGATATTTCCCAAAATATGATTGATATTTGGTGTTTATTGAAAGCCAATAAAATATTATGGCGATTTTATATTGCTCTAGAATACTCATTCTAATTTCTAATCTATCTTGCTTCATTGATTTTTAGTAAAAATGTTTTTTTACCAAAAAGCAATGAACATTAAAAACATCTTTTTTGGGTGAATTTAAAATTATCTCCCTTGATTTGGTACAGACTCCACTATTTATCTCCTTTGTGTAATAATTATTTCTGAAGCGTATCATAGCGTAGTTTTTATCACAAAAACCACAAGTATGAAGTATTCAGCGAAGATCGATTACATTACTTGGTAGCAATGATTTGTGATACCATTTTGCCAACCAGTGCTTATGTAATATGAACAATGTCTGTATTAAATAGCTATTAAAATTTAAATTGATATTATGAACTTTTTGCATTCATTTCATCTTTTATAGATATAATAATGTGCATATTAATAACTATTATATATATTTATTTTATATATTTATGTTAAGAATACTTCAATTAATTTGCTGAACATAAAGTGATTATGCTTTCATTGGTACTTTCAGGTTTACTCAAAAGACAATCGTCCTTCCAGCCAAGCAGCATGAATATAGAAATGGTTTTCAACATATTTGTTCCAAGTAAGTTCTTTTCCTTTGTTGGAAAATTATTTAACCTCTCCAACTTTAGACTCTTTTATTATTTACAGTTATTTTTTAACTCTTTGGATTACTTTTTTTTTCAAGATCTTAATTCTGTTTGCTGATGTTATAAATTGAAAATGGGCTGACTAATAGCAATAACTATTTTTAACCTTTGCCATTTATAAGAGTTTTTATGTTTTAGATTTTTCCTGAATAATATGTTATTTAATTATTAGAGAAAGTCATGCTAAGGAACAGGGAAACAAACAGATTTTAATATTTTAATCCATGTAAATTAGTTCATCTATTAAACATAGCAACATAGTCAATGAATTGAGCTAATAATAGACTCAAATGCAAAAGTCAGCTTGTATCATTCAGTTCATCTGTAAAATTCTTAGCTACTATTCTTTGTCATTTCCTTTGTTTAATCTACCATTGATTTCCAATTACAATATTCTGTTCATTCTCTTGTGATTGGGACAAAAGAAAGATGGATTGTAAGTGAAAGCTTACAAATTAATAGTGCCAGGTTACTGTACTGGTAACTAGTGGTAAACTTGGAAAATTGTGAAGCTGAAAGTGCTCTTGGGAAAGTGAATGATGATTATGTTTATTACATGTTTGGTCAAACTGATTCATGAAATGTCACCTACTGAATCATCCATAAGAAATATTCATTTGCTTCTGTGTTATAAAACAAAAAAAATTATGTTTGATTTATGGCTTTGGTAAAAATTTGCAAAATCTGCAAAAATCCATTTAAAACTGAATTAAAAGTCAATTTTTGGTTATGTATCTACTGACCCACAATCAAATGTAAGTAAAAATTTGAGAAACTACTGATTGTATAGGACTGAAAGAACTGATATAGAAATTTTAGAAAAATATTTTTGATCATGTTAGTTACAAATTAGTTAAGAATAAGATTGGAAATTCTTTTGTACCAAGAGTTTTAAATGTTTAATATTGACATAAAATGCAATTTATTATTGCCTTGATGTTACCCTGCAGTGTTCTAAAATTATCAAATTATTTTTCATTCATCATTTTTCAACAACTGTCTTCCCGGATATGAGATAAATGATGATTTTTACAGAAATAAAGCAGAAAACTATTTTATGTAACTTATTGACTAATTATTGAATGTGACTGGTGGTTTCTTTTGAATTGACTGGAAAACTCTGTTCACATGCTATCATTTTTTTTTAATGATTTTGAAAATCCCAACATATTTATATATGTGCATGAGAAATATCATGCTTTACAGAATTTTCTCTCAGATTGAATATTCTTCATCAAAAATTAAGATGTTTAGTTATTGATACATAAAAGCTAACTTTTTGTCAATTGAAAATATTTAGGAAATTTCAATGGTGTTTGAAATCAGTCTTTAGGGCAGAAATTTATATAAAATTAATTATTATTAACTAATTGGGAGTGTCTAATAAAGTGGGAAATTACTTTGGTCTGGGTCTTTTTACTCATTTAGTGATGCAAAACAATTTGTAGACAATGAAGGCAATGAAAACAATGTTTATCCTGATGTGGCTGATAAATGTTTTGCTGATATGATATCTTAACAAGAAATAGTCTGGTCTCAATTGGTTAATATGTTCAAGACTTTACTAGGTTTATGGTTTAATTCTGACACCCCTGATATTTCTAGACTCAACTAACAATGGCCTATTTAAAAAATATTATCTTATTTTTGATTGATTTTTCTGAAATCATCAGCAATGTACTTCGGACTTTTATTTAAATGGTGGCTATGGGTTTGGAAGATATACTAAGAGTTTTGATTGGTACATAGATATTAGATATCTTTGTATATCAGATGTTGGTAAATATATATACTACTTGTATTTCCTCATTTAATTATTCAAATATTTTTATTACTTCTTTTCTCAGGGGTGACATGAATATGAAGGCAGCCCATGGAACAGTTGTGGTATTTTTGCAGAATGCTGCTGGTACAGCTTGTTGGGGGCCTACCCCAGAACGTGTGAACGAACTTAAACAGGCAGCTGCTGTGACTCCTGCATCTTAGATGTAGTCTGGTGGGCACCAGACTTGTAGACTATAAAAGAGAAAATATAATTAAACATATATAAAAAATATGCCTATATTGATATGAATAAGATGAAACTTTTTATAAAGATCATATAAGTCACGTTTTATGATAAGGTAATTATTGGGTAAATACCAATAATATCATGAGTAAAGCTTGAATAATGAACTCATGAAAAAAGTTTTATAATATTTATCAATATAGTTAGCCTTTATGTTTTATACATACTGAGCTGTGTTACTCTGAATATATATATATATATATATATATATATATGAAACTAACAAAGACCTCTGAGAACTATGTATAAATAATTAAATTGTAGATACAAACCTCGTTGATCTACTGTGAAAGAGGAGAATTTGGAGACATTTATTTCCCTCACATCTGTTAATTTTGGGATAAGGACCTCTACAAAAAAAAAAAAAAAAAAAAAAACAGAAAAAATAGAAAAGGAAACATTACAAAACCCTAAAATATCCCTCAAAAATCAATTTCCCATTGTCAACCGGTTATTATTTTTTGGGCAGACAATAACTGTAATAATTATAACAAACAATTAAGCCCAAAAATTTGTTTTAATATTATAAAGTATGAAAGAAAAAAAAAAAACTAACAAAAAAATCCAAAAAGATAGCCTTATTTATTACTATTAATATTCATATTACTACAATTATTACTACAACCATCACCGCCACTACTATCACAACCGCAACCTTCACCACCACCACCACCACATTTAGGATCAGCAGTACTGTTTCTTATTGGAATGGTGATTTTGTTAGTAGCAATGGTAAATTTTAAGGAAACCTGTTTGGTCATTTGGCTGATCACACCACCATGTCCACTCACTTAACCACCTACCAATCTTTGAATTTGCTTTCCATCTTTGCCTAAGCTTATTTTGGGCTCTTCATCATTATTTAGAAAATGGTCAAATTGTTTAGGTCAGTGTATATTTCTGTCTTAAAATATTTATTTAATTTTTTTTCAATGTTGATACTTTTGTATAAGTATGTAAATAAATACCTTCACACACACAAACACACAACACACAATGTGCATCAATGGTAATATGGTTCCTAAAGTGTCTATATTTTACTGCTATGTATATTAGCAATCTTGTAGAATTTGATTGGTGAGGGAGAAACTGTCATATTCTCTTTGCTAAAAAATAATCTTAAGTTCAAATGGTATGGCTTTTGCATCTTTGCAAAAAATGAATGTAGTTAGTTGGAAAATGTGCATAAAATAAATTGTAAATACAGTTTTGTACATTTTAAAATTTGCAAAACGTAATTGACATAAACAGCTTGATCATCTGATTTCACATTTGAAGCATGTGTTTTTGCCATGCATTAACTATTTCATAGTTAATAATTTCTTCTCCCTCATTTATAATACATTTATGTACTTCTAAAATATGCATTGCAACAATAGAACAAATATGTTGAGTAGCTTGCTTTGGTTTGGAACTCTGAGCGACTGTCTTGATGTTGAGTAAATCCCAAGCCACCCATGATCATTAAATTTATGCACCTATAAGAATTTAATATAATCATGTTGATTAGGTTTCTTGATATGGAATTGGATTTTGTTAGTTGTCCATGGTTTGGGTTTCAATGTAGACTTTGGGCAAGCATTTGATACTTCCATACCTGTTATGACCAATACTTTTGTACACTTATAAAATATAACATTTACTTAATACTAATATCAACTACATTTCTAAACTGTTTGACTTGGATTTGAGGCTTATATTTTTAAATCTTCATCAAATATTGTGTATTATAACATTCTCTGTATGCTGCTTGTAAAATAATAGGAATATAAGTTTACTAGAATGCTGGTAAAATGATCCTCTTGGATTGAGTTTTGATTAAAAAAAATAGCTATTTACATTTTAGTGAAACTTTTGCAGCCTTACCTCAAACATAGTTTACTGATGTACTTATATATATTCTTGTCAATCAAACATTTTTACGACATGTTTTGGAGTTTCCTCCAAATTTTTGTGTTTACATATACATGGTAGGTGTGATAAAATGTTCATAAACTGGTCCAGTTTAGTGTTTCTGTGTTTTCGAAAAGTTGCCAGTAATCTGTAGCTTATATTTGATTTTTTACATGTTACTTTTGCAAGAATTCATTCCGACAGTGCACTTTTAGCAAGAATTTTTGAAGTGAGCATTAGAATGCACTTGTTGAATTATCTTATTGGACATACAAGAGATGCATGTGTGCAAAAAACCTTGTTAGGCTTTGAAAGATTTTCTCAGAAATATCTACAGTCAGTTGTTTAAATAACAGACAATGATGTTTAAAGACATTTTTCTGCATGTCAGGAATATTTTCAGGCAAGCTGAAAGTTTATAAAAAACCTGAAAGATTGCCAACTAATGCACATATTTATTAAAACGTTTGTGTCATTTGAACCAGGTTCTACAAAAAGCTTCATTATTAAAAGTGTCTTGCAATATTGCAGTTGTTTCTGAGAAAGTTTTTCTAAGTTTAACACAAAATTTCATTCACATATGTTGCTCTTGTACATTCATGAGTAGAAATTCACCAAATAGATTTGACTTTTTAAAGTCAAAATTTTTACTTCTCTTGAAAAGTGAGTACCAACAGGATGAAAGCAACCTGTACAACCAAAATTTAAGATAGAGCTTACTTGATTCATTTATGCAATCCAGATGTACTAGATTCAGCTTGATATCAAACTTTTGATTACACTTTATATGTGTATTATAAACATGTTTGTGTGCCAACGTACACACACACACACACACACACACACACATGTATGAGGGTTGCTCCTAACTTAATGCATCCTATTTTATGATGTTAGTAGTATTTCTATAGATATTGAACTCTTATAAACATTTTTTTTGCCTTGTTACAAAAATGGCCTCTGACATGAAAGTACAAACAGAGCTGAGTTGTTTCAATGAATTCTCCCATGCAGAAAATTTTGTAACCATTGACATTCATTGACACATTCTGAATGTTTACCAAAAGCAAAGGTGTATGTGAGCCTCAGCTAGGCAGTGGTAATGCATTTCAGCAGTGTTGACAGTTATGTGTGGGACAAGTCATGCTCCAAGTGGCCTCCCGAACAGTTCTTAACTCATTAAATGAAGCACCTTGAAAATGTATAGTTAATGGTGGTGAATATGTGGAAAAATAATGTTTTGTTGCTGACAATTTGCTTTATCCAACAGTGTTATTGTATTTTCTGTATCTATTGTCATTTTCATGAAAATAAATAGGAGTCATTATTTTTGGAGCATCCCATGTGTGTTTGCATGTTTATTTATATATATATATATATATATATATATATATATATATTTTTCGACATTCGACTAAATGAAATTTAGCACATTTTTATAGCTTACCCAGTGAAGAACAAGCTCATTAACAATGGCTTGCATAATAACCAATGCTCTATACAATATTCTCTATCACACACACACACACATACACACACACTTATTCATGGCTATCAACATTTTTCATTTATTTTATTACTTTTTTGTTTTTTAATCATTTTGAAGAGAAAATATTCATCTTATCTTAAAAATACTTTTCCTCTCCACTGATTTAAAGAAAAAGAAAAAAGACATTATCAAAACTGTTAACAGGTTATCACCAATATTTTAGATTAGTCTCTTTAAAAAAAATGTGCAAGCAAGTCAGAAGCCAAGCTTCATTAATTATGCCTTAAAATGCTGTTTAATTTAGAGTGATCAGTTTGAGCAGAAACAAAAAGCTCTTA
>CAHIKZ030000495.1:945000-1110000 GCA_903632075.3 Acanthosepion pharaonis
CAAGTGTAGCAGGAACACTGTTAGATGTCTTATTTTGCTTTCTCGTTTTATGTAGTTGACTGATGGTTACTGCTCAGTGCAGCTATATCAATATATATATATATATATATATATATATATATATATATATATATATATATATATATATATATATACACATATTTATTGTCTCCATGTCCAGCCTCTACTCAGTTTCACATATACATTTAGTGCTCAATCCTCAGGTAGAGTCACTTATGAATAATAAGAATATTAGCTCTGGATTAGCAGTGAGCATTGTTTTTGGTCTGCTCAAAGCCTTTTTTACCTTTTACTGGGTATATTTGATTATTTATTAATTTGCTGAAACCTCCTGACGAACAGACTAAACAATCACTAAAAGGGTTTGTCTACAGAGAGTTGAGGTGCTGAATATAAAATCAATCAGCCAAGTGAAGTGATAAATTTTATTTGCATTAATCTTACACACACACACACACACACACACACATATATATGTATTAGGGTGGGGGTGGGAAACAGTTGAATTCTGAATTTCAATTGTAAAATTGGTCATATTTGAAATGTCATCAAATTTAAAATATAAAAATGAAATTTAATGTATAAAGTGAGGACTTCTTTCATTTCACTTGTTCAATCTTAATGAATATAGACATTAAATATTTTATACATTTGCGTCTTCATTGTACTGAATGTTATTGTATTTCATTTGAGTAAATTAGTTAATAGCGCAGAGATAACAAGCAAGTCTATTGGATATTTTTCCCAGTTTAACACAGTTGTGGACATTATTCTTTTATATAACTAACTAGTGTACTTGTGCTGTCAAAAATGACAGCAATTTATCTCGAGATGCAATGAAACAAAAGTCTTCAAACAATGTCTTGAGATTCAATAAAGCAGAGATAAAGTATTCACAACTAAAATAGAGGCTAACGAACACTTTAATTAATCTGTTCCCTTTATGTTTTTTAGACGTTCAATGGTATCTATGGTATATAAATTTCTTTTTGTTCAATATCTTTTTGTGTGTTTAATATAACTGAAATGGAAATAGTTCTCAGAAGAAAAAGATTAGCATAAGAATGACAATGATAACGACAAAGCATTATTTCTAAACCAAGTTGAAGAATGACAATCAATAGACAAAAGTGTCTGAATGGCTTGATTGAATAAATAAGACTGCAGTCTAAGAAACGGAGGATTAAAGGAACTGATTAAATTGTTCATTTTACTTGGTAATAAATTTTGTCTGAATGCTGATAAATATTTTATTTGTACAAATTATTAAGATGATTTTTCATGCAGTAGGTCGCCATTTCTTTCTGCGATAGGTCAGTTGCCATCCAAGTGAATGTAATGGATTCGACTGGAATTCGTTACATTCACTTACATGCTAATACTCTTGGGAAAGGTATGAAGCCTCTTTTTCTCCTCCCAGCTATGGGTAAATAGCAAGACAGATCGGGTTCTATAGCCTTGGATGGCAACTGGTCTACCGCAGAAAGAAATGGCAACCTACTGCGGGAAAATAATCTGCCTCGTCAGTTATGTATCGAAAGATACATGATCGCCTAAGCGTCTATCACGCATGGCACATAACTGAAAGGAAGTAATCACTCATAAATTTCTTAATTTGATTTACTTCCCTTCCCACTACAGAGGGGGGACAAGAAATATATAAATAAATACACATTGATAATTATTTGATGCTCTGAAAATCCGTTTGTATTGGGACATTTTGTGAGAAAATTTTACATTTACTAAAGTTATGAAAATATAGAAAACAATGTATATTTTCAGTGGCTACAATTTGAAAGACCTATTGATGATGCCATGTCCTGATCGTGTTAAAAATACACCTTTGTTTCAAACTAGGTAATTTTAGAATGGTTATAATAAAGATATTGGTATGATATTCATTAGAAAGATGGGTCATCCATTTTCCTGTCTATCCTTTTAAGTAGTTTGGACAAGGCAAATGTAAAATCAGTTGATTTTCTCTCTGCTTACTTCAATTAAAAACTATGACAATTGAATGTAAGAAGTTAAATGTAAACGTTTAAAGTATTAAGAAACAAAGTTTCATTAGAAACAGGAGTGCGGAACTGTTATACGATATCAGTTTTCTTATAGGGCAGTGAATGCTGACTTGAGGCAACAGAAATATGGTTATACAAAGGATGCTAAGAATGTCATATATTGGACATGTGAGTAACGAGGAAGTTTCAAGGAAAATGGAAACAAAAAAAGACATTTATAATTTGAATCAGAAAGATTTGAAATTTCTAGGATACATAATGAAAAAAAGATGGAAAATTTGACTCTCACAAGACACATTGAAGGCAAGAGGAATAGTTGGAAACGGTGAATTACCCCATTAACAGGCTTGTGTAAATAAATGGCAGAACAGGGAGTGGGAGTGAAGATGAAAAGACAAACCTTACTATAGGATAGGAAGTTGTCTTGAAGGGACACGGCATGTAGAAGATAGAGATATTTACTTTAATCTCGGTTAGATTTATTCAACTTTTAAATATTGGAACACCATTTTTCTCTAGAAGGTTTAAGTAAAATCTTCATATAAAAATTCCAGGTATACAAATTTGAAGATTAAGAATTTACTTTGGTATTTAACCTCTACCTGAAGACCCTACCAGGTTTTATTATCGGTTTGCATAATCTTAATATGAGATACGCAGAAGACACTGTGTTGATGGCTGACTTGGAAAAAAAACTACAGGACCGCCTAGATAGGGTAGTAAAAGAAAGCGAGCAAAAAAAAAAAAAACTGACTATTAACTGCAAGAAGACAGAAAATATGGTCATCAGCAAGAGAAGAAAGCCGAAGATGTGAGTTACAAGATGTCAACATCAAGCAAGTAAGGAAATTTAATTATCTGGGAAGTGTTTTAACAGGGGATGGAAAATGTGGCACCGAAATTAAAATACATTGGAAAAAGGCATTCTAAATGAAAAGTAAAGTACTGAGAAACAAAAATAAAATCGTTAGAAACAAAGTAAATAATACTGGATTGCTATATGATATTCATCCTCTTATATGATAGTGAATGCTAAACAATCGCCTCAGAGATGAAGATAAAACTGGAGGCAATAGAAATGTGGTTCTACATAAGGATACTGAGAATACCATAGACAGTGGGAGTAAGCAACGAGTAAGTCGTAAAGAAATTGACAACAAAAAGAAAACATAGAATCAAAAAGAGATAGCTGAAATTTCTTGGACACAAAATCAGGAAGGAGAGCTTAGAAAACTTAAATCCTCATAGGGGATATTGAAGGGAAGAGAGAGAGATGGGGAAGCAGCGATTCACTGGATGGCGGAACGGTGGGCGGGAGGATTAGCAAAAGGAGAAATCTGCTAAGGGCTACAAGGGATAGTAAGTTGTAGAGAGAATAATCGCCAACGCCCTGAACGGAAGCGGCACATGCAAGGCTAGAGTTTCTAATTTAAATGATATTGAAGTCATAGGCGCCTGTAAAAGTTTCTAGTGTCTTCTTTTTTTGTAAAATGCTAGAAATTATCGAACGTACATATGTTGCAGATAATGCTATGTTAATATTCTCAGTTAATGTAAAGGATGCAGCCCCCCCCCCAAATGACATCATATTGTAGTCGAATAACAATTCTCGCTCAAATGATCTCAAATGTTGGCAAAATGTGTAAAATCTAAGTTGACTGCGCGGACTTATCTCAATGAGAATCTACTAGGAAGATGAATCGGGTGTGCCAGTGATAATGACAATGTGCTGTTGAAATGGTCACAAGTTCACCTGACTTGACACCTTATGATTTTTTTTCTATATGTCAAAGGACAGATCTATATCCTTCCTCTTCCTATACGCATAGAGGAACTTTATCAGAGAATCACTTAGACACCGGAGAATGTTACGCAAGACACGCTACAACGTGTTTGGCAGAAGCTGGACTACCGACTTGACGTTTGTCGTGTCACAGGTGGTGCACATTTGAACATTTATGAAGCTTTGTGAGATCAATTATAAAAACTACATCCATTTGAATATCTTGTTCGAATTTTAATAAATAAATCTTTTAGTGTTCAACATGAAGCCTGTTTAATTTCGTTTGCCTGGGACATGTAGTTACTCAGATATTCACATTTTAATTGATGTCAATTTTGAGGAGACCCTATATTTCCATGATGTTATACAGGAATAAAGTGTCGCTACCGACACTTGAGTTTGAACATAGATCGCCAGTGAGAAAACACAGGCGATCCCATTATTGAATTAAGTAGACCATGTGACCATAGAGGAAACACATAAGTAGAAAGTCGCGTAACGTCTAATTGATCGTTATTTCTATTCTATCCTCTATTACTATACGGATCACTATTTCTCCTCTATCCTCTATTATTATACGGACCGCTATTCTCTATTCTATACACTATATTATCTCTCTATACTGATCACTATACGGGTTATTTTTCGAGCGAGTATTATCGAGAAAGTACTATCAGTGTGAGTGTTATTCGAAGGCGTCTGACACCAGTATTGTTCAACGGCGTTACTATAGTTGTATCTGCGATTACAAATTCTCTACTACAATGAGCATTACGAAAGTGACAACGTGTATTCGTTGGCATCACAAAAGTGGCAACGAGTGTTTGTTGACATAACAAAACATAACGATATATACTGTCCCAGTTGAACTTGGTTTACTTTAACAAAGGCGATATATTAAAAACTCGCTAGTAATAGTATCAGAAGCTATCAGTGAATGATCATCAAAACAATTTTAAAGACAGTAATTTCTTTGAGCCATTCGGGTTTTCCACTGTATTGACTAAAAAAGTATCAAATATAGTTTGTTTAAATTTATCTGGGTGTTCAGTCAATGAATGCTGAATGATTGCTTATAAGGAAGTGACTAATATTACCATTATTTTGTCTAATGACCATTTGCTTTGACAAACTTGGAACATTAAATAAGAATCACAATGAATGAACAGAAAGTGGAGAGATATGCAGAGGTCAGTTGATGTGACCTCTCGAATTTATATCTAATGCAAAATACCACAAAATGTGAAACAATAAGAAGGAACAAAAAACGGTTTGTATAACAAACAAAGAATATTCATATTTATATTTATGTATGTAATGATATACAAGAATAATTAATAGGGGATACTTCCCTTTGACTGGAATTAAAGTCTTTACTAAAGAAATATTTTTATCTGAGATCATTGGAAGTTGAATGAACTTGCAGCTCAAAACGTTAATTGTGAGAAAGTTGAAAGAATTCTGTAAAGCTGAAAATATGTTGATAAACTTTTAGCTTCAGAAGAGTTGAAAGAGTGAATGTTCCATAATGTTTGTAATTAAGTTTATCACTTGTAGTTGAATATTCATAATATGTTGATGCTTGTAATGTTCTGTAATGTTCGAAAGTAAGTACGTGTATGTGTACGTGTGTTCATAGCGCCCGCCTAAAGGTTTGAAACGCGATTTCTTAAACAGCTACATTTTCGTAAGCGAGAGAAATCAAAAAGAAGAACGAACTTGTGTTTGGTATTTATAATTAACGTAATCACGTGATAGGCCCCGGGAAGAATTTCTGATTTTTGGCTTAAAAATGGTTCTGAATAACGCGTAGGCGTTGTACGGACGTAGGCGAGAACATGATTTTAATATTAACTAACCAATGAGTGGTGAGTAAAATATTATGGCTCTGTGGTCCACTTTTTGCACAGATTTGAACAAAAATTGACATTGAAAGAAAAGTGGTAGAGGGGTGCTAAGGATATGTTTATTTAGATACGTTGAACTGAAAATGAAAATATGTATTATTTTTAAGAAGAGCTGATTAGACGGTCTTCTTAAAAATGTCCCGGAAAGGGATAGATTCCACTAAGTTTACTTTATTCAAGACATGCTACAGTGAACCTTTAACCACACCTCGTCATTGGTCTGATGATAATTAGAAGGTAATAACTGCTTATTTACTTTCAAGGTACATGTTTATTGGAATAATCTGTTAATAAAGTTTTCAGTTTCCAAAATTGAAACTGATCTAGTCGAGCTCCCGATTTTTATTAGCTTCATGTGACGCAAGCCTACAAATATTGAGTAAAAGTAATGGCTTGGGTGACGAGCTTACAAACCATTACTTCACTGTGATGCGTCTTGATATTAGTCTATCTTCATCCATCATGAAACTAAAAGATCGGGTCGCTCAGTGAGATTCAAATGCACTACAATAGAAATGATCTGTATTATTAAAGTTGGAAACCTACTATTGATTGCAAGCCTGCTACTCGGTCGGCTTAAGCGTGCTACTAGGTTGGGATCTCTGTCCCACCCTTTCACTGTCGAAATGACTGAATGTAGCCATCTCTTCTACTCCAACAGCTTCTTATATCACACCTCCCATCAGTGGAACTCCCTTCCTATCATTTGCTTCCCTGATAACTATAATCTTCAAATATTCAAATGCAATGTCAATCGACATCTTCTCATGCCTTGACCTCTTCCCCAAAACTCCTCTTTACTCTTACTCTCACTCTCTGTAACACCTTGCATGCTAGTGACACTCCCGCCTTGCTTGGGGCAATTTGCTTAAAAAAAAAGTTGCTAATCACTTTCGTGAAATGACAAAAGATTCTGAGTCTCTCCATGTATTTTTCAAATCATCATCGAATAATACAATGAATCATTTGAAAGATATAGAAAAGAAAGTATTCATTTAAGGATTCAACTTTTACCTTGCAGAGGAAATTAAAAAAATAACGAAATTAATATCTATAACCTGGGGAAGTAGAAAATTTTGTCGTTAATATAATTTATCATCCAAAAAAACAAAACAAAACAAAAAACAAACTATTAATTCGATTTCAAGAAACAATCAAGTTATATACTCTCCTCTTTCTCAAGTAAGCACTAATAAACTGGGCATAATACAAACAGACATAAAAATAATAAAATACAATTTAAAAATTATAAAATAAAATAATTATTTTTCTTTGCATTATTATTAATTATCTATAAAATTAAACGAACAAATGCTAAAATATAAAAAGGTTAATATCACTGAGTGACTTAAAAAATATTTAAAGACATAATAATTTTAGGATATTCTTTTACTCGTTTTACCCCAAGCAATGCAACAAAGTTAGTAAATATTGGTTTTGTTATCCGTGCGCTAATATCCCTTAAAATTTTTACAAAATTGTCATAATTCCATGCAAATGTACATGCTGAACTCGAATTAACAATTAAATTATGATGAAACATTACCGTTTTGGAGTTATTAACAAGAAGAAAAAAATCGGACTTCTTGTTGGTCATTCCTCCCCCATTACGGCCATCATAAATCTCGATTCAATGCGGGATACCTACGCCAGCGTAAGAAGAAAATTTGGCCTATTTACTTCTTTTACAGACTTTCCTTGCAGAAAATCACTATGCACGGGTAACAAAACCAATATTTACCACAAAGTTACACTCCGTCTTCAGTTGTCGAGATTTATTGTAAATAAAATACAATTTTGTCAAATGGCCTAAAAGGAGGAAAGGCTTGAGGCTGGTCGTCACTTCACGATCCATTCACTCGTTACAAATTGCACATCCACCGTAAGAACTCATCCGTCATCATTCAATCCTTCATATACCATAAAACCGCATACTCTCAAGGGACCTTCAAAAACACATCCCCATGGCATAAAAATTTAAGGAGAAATCTATGTATAAAAATCTGTAAATGATACGCGATTTGGGTGTAGGGAATGAGCCCCCAAAAACAAACTAAAAATATAAAAAAAAGTAACAAAATAAGATAACTGTCTTCAGTTGTCTGTAGTCTTCGGTAATATTCACGGAATTTTTAAGTGAAACCTTTTATTCAAATCACGGGGTTAGACTGTTCAAACCTACTTAAATAGACCGGTTACTCATAAAAAATTGGGAAAACATCTTTGGGAAATAATTTTTGTTGATTAGCATTCTTCAGAGCTTCCTTAACTGCGACACTTGTCAGAATAGAAAAATATTGATATATTATCGATTTAGAAGTTGGTAAATGTCTTGTTTATAATATCGATAGTGTCAAATGAATCCCTGACTTTAACAGAATTATTAACCATAGGTTAAGTCACTTAGCTGTTATCCACAAATGTCAAGTTTGAAACTGTGCTAACATCATTAATATCTTCATGTTTTTTTTAATTAATTTTTTTTTTAAACGGTTGAAAACTTTTTTGTGCGTGAGTTTTTCGGAAGTACATGCACAAAATTTTTCAGATTCATAATTATTTATATTAAATTGAGAATAAACGGATACGTAATTTTAATAATTTATGTAAATTTTTATCTTTAATAAAAATGAATCTATCCGTTTGTTCATTATTTAAAAGAAATCTTTTTATAACGAGGCTTCCCTCTGTCTTTTCTGAAAATATTTTCATAGCAGCTGCTTTAACGAGCTTTTTTCCCTGGTGACCCGAATACATGTATTTATGCGTGCTACTAGATTGGTATCTAGGTCCCACCCTTTTACTGTTGAAATGGCTAAACGCAACCGCCAAAGAATCTTTTCTTGCATTTCCCATCTGTGAAACTCCTTTCCGTTTACTTGCTTCCCTGATAACTACAACCTTCAAAAATTTAAATGGAATATCAATCGCTATCTTCTGTTTTCTTGAATCCCGTTCATATTTTGTCTTTTCCTCAATCTCAATTCTTAGTCTTCTTTTTCACTTTCAGTCCTTGTAAACACCTGCGCACTTATGGCATTTCCGCCTTACTTGGGGTTAAATGATTACACCCTCCAATCGAAAAAAAAAACCCTTCTCCGTCAAAACGTCCATTTTTTCGAATGTGAAACCACTAAGCTCAATAATTCTGTAAAAGTCGGGGACAGATTTGATAACTGTGTCGATATTAGAAACATTATTTCTCTTCTAAATTGATAACAAATATGTTTTGAATTTGTCACGGTCTAAAAAAGGTCCAAAGAATGCTAATCTATAACAATTACCCCACTTTTCAAATTTTGCCTATTTTTTATGCGTGGACTAGTCTTTTTAACTAGAATCGCCTGTTATACCGCTTGTCCATGCCAAGCGGAGATAACTCGTGTTAGTGTATTCCTTTGTCAATTTACCCTTGGGATGCTGCTTCTACTCATTTATATTTTTTGGCTTCTTTCGCAAAGTCCGCTTTTCATTTTCTTTCATTTTTACAATGTTTTCTACTAGAAGAGCAGCATCCACAATTTGACAATTTTTTTCTCTCTTTGTTGATGATGATTCGAAGCCCTGAGTGAATGATCTGTTTGAAGATCTTACGTTTTTATTCTCTCAGAGATTCTAGTTTGTGCATATAACAATTTCAGTCAGTTTCATAATTCACAATGGACTGCTTCTACCCACTCATGCCTAGCATGTTTTTTCTACTGTCTTTGCTTTAAATTGCAGCATTTGTTTATATGATTGACAAGAGTTGTGGGTGATTAATTATTTTTCACCCTAAAACCCTTTTCCCACAGACAAAACGTCGCAAGCCTTTCGCTGCTCTATTGCTTCTTCTATGGAAAGCGTTCAGACAAAATACATTCCTTAGTTCCACCAGTTCTAACCTTCATGGTTAAGACCCACCATGTTACGTATATTGTAGATAATCACCATTATTCCCTTCGCATTCAGCTCGAGTGGAACTTATATAAGTTCTACTTCCAGCTTATGCTCACAAACCGCTTGTAGCGGACCATGGGTTTACGTGTTGTTAAATTAGGAACACGTGTGTTTATTCTTGCTAGAAGAACGTTCAACTACAAGAACATGGCGGACTCAAAGACTGAATCCACCATAAAGAAGTGTAAAGAAAACCAACAAGACCGATATGTATATACCACAAGTATATGTATTAAACAACAAAATTTACAATGGACATAGACATTAACACTTGTGTTTGTGTGTGAACGTAAAGAGTTTGTATATTGGTGAATGTTCGTACGTACGTGTATGTGTGTTACATGGCGTTTTACCACAAGTGGGCAAAACGCAGATCTCTGCGAGAGATGACATTTTTAAATGTGTCCGCTGAAATGCAAAGTAAAAAGAGAACGAAGCAATAAATCGCCCAGTGTTTATAGTGTAGGGAGAGTGTGCCCTAGTGAACAACTTGGAAAATATGGAGGAGTTAACTCAGATAATACCCCCCCATTAGACTGAAATATGCAGGAAAGAAAACTTTTAATATGTAAAAAGTTATAAACTGAATAGAGAAAGTGTTCAAAATGGTTGACGCATGTTGAAGGTGAAGACGTGATTTCTGAAATGTTATCAGATGAAAAACTCGTGAAAGTATGTGCATTGTCAGGGTGCTGAAATTAAATTCGGAGTGAATGCATGGCACAGTCTGAATGAATATGTGTCGACGTGTCTTCAGGGTGAATTACTGCTAGCCGACGCTGTTGTGTCTATATGCCTGCTTTATTCGAATGCTCCGCGTAAATTCAGTGAGTCGAGATATGTATTCCAGTAGTATACTGTAGAATGCATGCGGATTTATGTTGGAGTGAGAGCGTCGTGGCGAAGTTGAAAAATTTGCGTATTAGTGATAACTAAGTAATATTTAGTGAATCTCGTCAGCAAATTTTTATGTGAAAGTTGCATCTCGTAGAATGTATTTCAGGACAGTGGGTCGTCCGAAGAATGCGTCGCGTAGAATTTGATTCTAGACAGTGAGTCGCCCGAAGAATATTTCACAATTAATCTCTTCAGCGTAGAAAACTTTTGTACATTAAAGGCATAGTAAGCAATGTTGAAATGTTGATAGGAAATGTGAAATGTCGCACGTGGTGTAGAATATATGAAAAGTTCATGGAAGTTTTGAATATTGTCCTTGTGAACTAAAAAGAAAAGCTGTTGGTAGAGAAGCGTCTTAAAACGTTTCCACGAAATGTGCTCGTATCGAAGGTTGGACTGGTCGTGTCGATGGTGTGATTGAGATGCAGTCGTTCAGGTCGTGTCGACTGTTGGAAAGAGATGAGGACGTTCCGGTCGCGTTGACGGTTGGGAGTTGAGGTCGACGACGGGATGCTGAGGTGCGTTCGTGCTGGTCGTATTGACGGTTGGACGTTAAGGTCGACGACGTGATGCTGAGGTGAGGTGCGTTCGTTCCAGTCGTGTCGACGGTTGAAAGTTGAGGTGCAGGCATTGCTGGTCGAGGTCGGTGTCGAAACCTCCGTAGTAATTACAACCAATAGTATACAGGAAAGGTTGGTCGTTGCAGATGATCGTTGCTGGTATCGCATAGTAATATTCATGGTGAATGTGTCGCACTCTCTGGAAAATGTGTAGAAGCAGTGTTCTAGCCAAGTTGAGCTGCTTGTGTCGAATATAGATTCAGAACTTAAGAAAATTTGCTATTATTGTCGATTGAATATCGTACTTGCAAATTCTTAGTGTGTTCGAGTTTCAGAATGAGATAAAGTACGGTGAGTCGCCTTTTGAGATGTGTCACATTTTATCTATTTCAGTCCAGAAGAAGATAGTGTTAATTAGTTGAAAATGGTGTTGCGTTTTCCGTTTGGTAAGACCGTAAGCATGCCTGCCGGGTGAAATTGGGTCAAACGTCGCCGAGAGAAAGAAAGGCCCAAGCAAAAAGACAAGTGGGGGAAAAGAAGCGTTGTATTGTTGCCTGCTGACTCGTGTCATAGTAGTAGTAGTAGTTGTAATGGCGATTGTGGCTTCTCTGGTTTCCCACGTGTTCTAGAAAAATTCTATTTGCCGTGCCGGAGAAACGTGTTTTGTATGGACATATTGTAGCGAACTAAAATTTTGTGATTTGCGCCTTCATATGATCTAATCACAAATTTTAGTTGCTTTATAAATGTTTTTTTCTTTCTTGGGTTAATAGCGTCCGGCGTACGTAGTAGGAGTTTTTCAATGTTTTTCTTGACTGGCTCTCGTTTGGAAAGTGTGTGTAAATGTGAGTTTGTACATATATACAGTCTTGTGTTTCTGTTAGCAGAGGAGTTAAAAAATATCATGTCGGAGTCACCAATCTGTAGCGGACCGTGGGTTTACGTGTTGTTAAATTAGGAACACATGTGTTTATTCCTGCTAGAAGAAGGTTCAATTACAAGTTCATAGCGGTCTCAAAGACTGAATCCACCATAAAGAAGTGTAAACAAAACCAACAAGACCGATATGTATATACCACAAGTATATGTATTAAACAAAAAAATTTACAATAGACAGAGACATTAACACTTGTGTCTGTGTGTGAATGTAAAGAGTTTGTATTTTGGTGAATGTTCGTACGTACGTGTATGTGTGTTTCATGACGTTTTCCCACAAGTGGGCAAAACGCAGATCTCTGCGAGAGATGACATTTTTAAATGTGTCCACTGAAATGCAAAGTAAAAAGAGAACGAGGCAATAAATCGCCCAGTGTTTATAGTGTAGGGAGAGTGTGCCAACAACTTGGAAAATAAGGAGGAGTTAACTCCGACACGCTGCTTTATAGAATCGACTCCTATCACTACAATTTTAACCTGTTCAAGTCTAGGGTTAACTGTTATCTGCCCCACATATCCCCATAAACTGTACCTCTTACTCTGTAACGTCTCTACCTCGAGTGTCTCTTGGGCCATGTACAACGTAAATATTATTTAAAAATAAGATTCCATTAACAGGGATTCTGTTTTTTCAATTACCTTTCCACAATTATGCCATTTTGTTTGGAATTCCTTTCTTTTGTCTCTTGAAATCTTCATCGAGTTGTTGTCTGTCATCATTTTTGACTTCTTGTTTTGTTGTAGTTTCTGGCTGTCATAATCAGTCTCTTGTTACTTTAGCTTGTGTAATCTTGAAATCCTTTCATAGTCGAGTTCTAATTTTATACATGACATAAACATCTTTGGTGTGGAAGCCATAATTATCATTTCTTTGTTTCTTGATTCAAAGTCCTTCCCCAGTTCTTATATTGCCCAGTTTCGGAAGAGCCTCAAAATCTTACTAAGTATGCATGTATAGCTGGCCACTCGTATTCGAGGATACCTGTCTACTAGGGCGGCTAGCCAATCCCTATTGTAGACGCATGCTCAGGCGCATTTGTGTTTATTCAACACCCACAGAGACAAATCTTACTAAGTACACTACCCATATATATATATATATATATATATATATATATATATATATATATATTTGTTGGATTGATGTGAGTTTGTCACCAACTCACATCAATCCAACCAAATATGTTAGCTCTATCTCTGATATTGAGCGCTTTTAATAAATACCGCGCATATAATATATAAATAATTATATATATATATATATATATATATATATATATATATATATATATATTTATTTATTTATATTTATATACACACTTTTCACACACACACACACACACACACATATATACATATATATATATATATATATATATATATATATATATATATATATATATATATATACACCTACCTGACCATAGCACAATTAGGATTTATTTAAACAGACACGAAAACCGAGCAAACTCCATCCGAAACATACAAGTAAAAAATACAACTATAATAACATCATCCACATGTAAAAAAAGATGAGAAATAATGGAAAAAGGGAAAAGACAATTTTCAATAACATTAACTCCGAAAACTACCATAATGTGCTGACCATTTTGGAAAATAAAACATTCCTACAGCTTCAGACCCAACCCTATAAAGAACCCACGCATTTTGTTAAAAAAAAATTGATAAATGGCTAAAAGAATAGCCAAAAGCGGTCGGATTTTTGGGCAGTTTTGGCACACTTTGTGCCCAGAAAAGAAAATACATGTACGAACAGAAGAAAAATTAAATAAAAAGATTAATCGCAGTATCTTGTCAGTCGTCTTTATACTTGTATAAAAGATGGATTGCTGTTCAAATACACAATCTATCTATCTATCTATATAATGAAATGTATTAATTCTGACAATTATTTTATACGTTATTTTTATAGATATAATTTATTTAAGTAAATGCTCTGTCTTTTTTTTTTATTTTTTTTAATTAAACAGTATTAATTACATTTACCGGCCTGAATGTTCAAAAAATTTCGTGCTTTTCCGACAGGAATCGAACCTGTAACCCTTAATGGGAACCATCATTTGATTTGATGCGCTGTGGGCGTGTGTGTGGGTGTGTCTTTTATATGGTTTCTGCTTCATTTTCTCAATTCAAAATCTTTTGTTGTTCGGATATATTTTCCTTATTCTGTTTAGTCTCTGTTTCCAATAGTTCAATATATTTGTAAAGTTCTTTATCAATATCCTGATAATTGTTGGATTGTGGAATTATTTATAATTAGTAGTAGCCGTTAGAATTTCGCAGTTTTCCTATTTGGATTTTATGATGTATTATTTGTAGGCCTATAAAATATCTGTCAAAATTCTATCGCATATTCGAGCTTAACAACTTTAACAAAATATTGCAATAACAATCATTAAGTATGACTGCAGGTCATTATTTAAAGAAGTCAGAGAGTACAAATGAAAATATTTAATATTGGCAAGTTTTTCCATTTCACTGAAATAAACGTTAAACACACGAGAGATTTATCACCTCCTCTTTCTTTCGTTTTCTCAGTGTCTCTGGTATATCTTTTCCTCGCGAGCAAAACGGAATAGTACATTATTTATGAGGTATTAACAAGGCGTAACTAAGGAACATACAGAATTATAAAATATTTATCATTATTTGATTATTATTACGATATTTGCATTAAATATTATACAAGTCATATCTGTTATGAAAAATTTTAGTTTTTGGAAACTTCATTTTTGGAAACAATTTTTGGAAATCATTAATTTTCTTTGTTCATTTGTCTGAATGTACAAATACTTTTTGAGTTTACTTTTAAGATGTGAACCCTTTCTTCCATTCCGTTGTTCTTATAATCAGGAAACATTATAATTTATAGAAATAACCATGTTATTTAACGTAGTTGCCAAGGGAAATAACCTTGGAAATCATTCTCTGAAAACACCACGTACATAATTATTCCATCTGCTTTGAGCAAAGTCAGGTCAGTTGAAGCTCTCTATGTGTATGTCTGACATCTGTTGGTTTATATATATATATATATATATATATATATATATATATATATATATATATATGAAATAGAAAGTCCGACAATTATTTTAAGACATTTGATAAACGTCTTAAAATAATTGTCGAATTATCGGACTTTGTCCATTTCATAATGTGTGACGTCATTTGTTTACATTTGGATACGCATCGAGCAGATATGAATGTATGAGAGAAAATCATGGAAAATTGTAGTTTAAGAACAGTAAAATCGACCTTGCTAACCGAAACGCTCCTCTGTGGCACGTCAGGCTATGACGGTTCCGTATAAGATACAGGTTCGATTCCTGTCGGAGGTCGCATATTTTCTATGAAAATTTCTCGGACCATCTGGCCGGTAAATGTTGTTTAATACTGTTTATTATAAACAGAACATTTACTTAAATATTTGTATCTATTAAAAGAACGTATAAACATAAAAAATGTCTTTATATATATAAATAAAAAGAAAGAACAGTAAGATATATAACCCGGTGTTCTTATAGATATTTTTATTTTTACAAAATAGTGCTCAATGTAAATTTACAGAGCATTAATAGATTAGATTATTTAGATTATTATTATAGATTAATTATTATATAGATTATTATATAAATTATTATATTATTATATAGATTATTATATAGATTAATTATTATATAGATTAATTATTATATAGATTATTATATAGATTAATTATTATATAGATTATTATATAGATTAATTATTATATAGATTAATTATTAATATTAATTAATTATTATATTATTAATTATTATATAGATTAATTATTAATATTAATTAATTATTATATTATTATATAGATTATTATATAGATTAATTATTAGAAACTCAACTAACTTCAAAATAGATAAAATTAGAAAGGTATTATATAAAGAATTTAAAAGCATCGGCTTAAAAATTACGGTTAGCACTAAATTAAAAAAGTGAACTTCCTAGATATAACATTAGATTTAAATAAAAGTACATACACACCTTATAAAAAACCCAACACCAATCCTTTATATATACACCCTAAATCAAATCACCCCCATCTATAATTAAACATATACCGTTATCTATCAGTAAAAGAATTAGTACAAATTTAGCAAATGACAAGATTTTCGATGAGCATATCAATTCCTATAACAAAGCTCTAAAAGAGAGTGGCTACAAAAACCCAAAACTAACTTATATAAAAAATGAAAATGGAAACCATAGAAAAAACAGATGTAGAAAAATAATTTGGTATACACCCCCATACAACCAAATGGTAAAAAACAAATTAGGACAAAAATTCCTCGCATTAATAGTCAAGCATTTTCCTAGTGGAAGTAAACTAAGTACTATTTTCAATAAAAGCACACTAAAATTGAGTTACAGCTGTACGGAAAACTTAGAAAAAATTATTAAGAAACATAATGCTAATATCTTAAATAAACACTTATACCAAAACCAAAAAAATAGACAATGGAAAAATAAAAATAAAAACTGATGAAAATAAACAAAAATTATGTAACTGTAGAAACCCTCAAAATTGCCCTCTAAAAAATAAATGTCGCACTGAATCATTAGTATACCAATGCAATATCTCTTCAATTGAAAATCCTGAAACATAAAAATATATATAGGTTGCACTAGTCATGAGTTCAAAAAAAGATTCAACCAACATCAAAGTTCATTTAGGCTAAATAAATATAAAAATCAAACATCTCTCTCGAAGTACTTCTGGCACCTAAAAGAATCAAATAAAACACCTTCAGTAAAAAGGAAATTAATAAGAAATGCTAGAATATGTAGGTCATTAAATGACCCATGTCCTTTCTGCATACATGAGAAACTATATATTACTAAGTTTATAAAAAACAAAAACTTACTGAATCAGAGAAATGAAATAGCTACTTTATGCCGTCGTTGTCAAAAATTTTCCTTAAATAATATTTAAAAATAAAAATAAATTTAAAAAGTGTGACCTCGTAATATACGTACTTATATTTAATGGAAAATAATTTTATATACTGTAAGTAATTCTATTACATTTACAAAAAAAAGTCTATTAAAATAACAGTGAAAATACTTTAAAGTTTTATTTAAAATTTTAGTTAAAACGAATTCTAACCTAAACATCTTTTAAAATTGTAGTTAAATAAAACGTATTCTAACCAAAACACCTCTCTCAAAGTACTACCCGCACTGAATCCAATAAAACACCTACAGAAAAATGAAATTATGATGCAAAACTATAAGATGTAGGCCATTGAATGTCCCATGTCCTTTGTACAGACATGTGAAATTATATATTACTAAGTATAAAAAACAAAATAAAATAACGTTTACTAAATCAGAGAAGTGAATTAGCTATTTTTACCGTAATTGTCATAAATTTTACTTAAATAATATTTAAATATAAAAATTTTAACAAAGGTAATATACATACTTATACTTGATATGTAAAAATAATTTTACTTACTGTAAGTAATTCTAATACATTTACTTCTTCTAAAAAGGAAATATAGTCTATTAAAACTAACTGAAAATATTTTAAAGTTGTATTTAAAATTGTAGTTAAATAAAAAGAAATTCTAACCTAAACATCTTTTAAAATTGTAATTAAATAAAACATATTCTAACATATAGATCTCACTCTAAGTACTACAAGCACTTAAAGGAATCCAATAAAACACCTACAGTAAAATGAATTTAATATGAAAAGCTAGAAGATGTAAGCCATTGAATGACCCATCTGCTTTGTACTTACATGAGAAACAAGATATTACTAGATTTATATCAAAAATAAAAGTTTACTAAATCAGTGAAATCAATTAGCTATTTTTGGCTTCATTGTCATAAAGTTTACTTAAATAATATTTAAATAAAAAAAAAATTTAAAAAAAAAAAAATTGTTACCTAATAATATACATACTTATAGTTGATGTGAAAATAACTCTACATACTGTAAGGGATTCTAATACATTTACTTGTTCTTAAAAGAAATATAGTATATTAAAAATTAAAAGTTAAAATATTTTTCAAATCGTAGTTAAATAAAACGTATTCTAACCTGAACACCCCACCCAAAATCTTTAAATATACAAATAGAAAAAATGCCGTAAGTATTTTTGCTGTAAACAATAAAATTTAAAAAAATCCAGACGACATGTATTTAACGGATGTTAGATTTCATTGAAAAATACATCCCTACCCCTACCAAAACGTATCTAATAACGGATACATCAAAATACAGACATAATGAACACGCAATCACCCCTGTCTAGTGGGAGTGAATTTATCTGTAACTTTGGAAATGTGAATTATGATTTTAGCTGTGTCTTTAAAACCCAGTAATTTTAAAAGTTACTCCAAAATTCGCTTGAGGATGAAATGGAACTAATGTCTTTAATTTAATTACAAAATTAAATTCGGACCTTCCATTTTTGAAACATGGTTAGAACTGTGTAAAAAAAAAAACATATTTTAAATCAATTAAATATATATATATATATATATATATATATATATATATATATATATATATATATATCCATCCACATTTTTTGAAGGGCTGAATATTGAGACCTGGTGCACTACGCGCCACAATGACCCTCTGCAGGTTTTGAATTCAGAGTGTTCTGCACAAAACCTTCACCGCTATAATCAAATCACATGTGCTGGTGTCGGTTACCTACGAACCAATCTGGTTGACCCTCGTACGTCTACGTTTATGAGTCTTTTTTATAAATTTAGTTGGTAGTAGTAGTAGTAGTAGTAGTATATATATATATATATATATATATATATATATATATAACACACACACACACACACACACACACACATATATATATATATATATATATATATATATATATATATATATATATATAAACCAACGGATGTCACACATACACATAGAGTATAGTAAATTTAGTATAGTTTATAATTCATTTTTTTTTTTGACTTGGATCGGTGGGAAATATATTAGTGTTTATGAGTCTTTTTTATAAATTTAGTTGGTAGTAGTAGTGGCGCAGCGTCGGTTTTACCAATCAAGCTCAGGTGATGCTAGAATTCTCTCTTCTGTTCAGGATGTTTCGTGGGAATGGTGGCAGGAATATAGATAGTTACCCATGTCATTCGTCTTCCCCACCGATGTTATCTAAGGGAAAAGCTGAGACCGATATTCGTTGGCACCAATGTCGTTTCAGTAGTTGCCAGAACGAGGTAGGATACAACGGGTTAAATTTTATTGAGTATAATACGATATTTCTGATTTCTTTCATTAATCATAAAATAATATGCAATATAGAAATCATTATTTCCAGTCCTCATTTTTTTTTGTTATTATCACAACGTTTCGGCAGCTGTGTCTCCAACCCTTCCAATTCGGGTAATATTCTACGGGCGTAAATTGTTCTCGTTCCACTGTCCATGTCATTCTTTTTAGTACTAATCAGATATTGCTTGTCCTTATCTCCACTAAGTCTAAGTCTGTACTACCAAGACCAATGAAAACGGAACCAGTGAAGATAAAAAAATAAGAACAAAACGAGGTATTTTTAGATAGCGGAACAACAACAACCTACTATCTTATATTAAATAAAGTGTTCAGTTTCCTGAAGGTTACTCGTATTGTCAGACACTTGACAAAGGCTAATGAGTACAACGCTCTAAACGTTGTGATAATAACAACAAAGATGAAGACAATATTCCAAATATACATAAAGTAAATAATAATATTAATTGAATAATTCCTCAAACCAAATATTTAGACAGAAATTACAGAAACCAAATTGTCTTGATTTGAAGTTTTCATACTTTAAGCAAACGACTTTAAGGAAATCCTGTAGATGATAATCAATAAAGTTTAATTGTTGTTACGAGTATTTACCATTAAGCTATACTAGCAAGTTGTTGTTAACCGTTTTTTAGTTAAGGAATACCTGGAAGTGCTGGTGGTATAATAGTTAAAGGCTCAGAATGAGAAATCGGCATCACGAGTTCGAATTCCGATTAAGATTATTGCATTAACTTTCAATGCATAAATTACATTTCCCAAATATTAGGAAAATCATAAGTTTCCTTCATATGCTATGTGTTGAATAGTAGAGCAGACTGGGCTCTGTTACCGTGGTTAGCAACCAGTATCGTTGACGGACAGTTCAAAACCGCACATATTGAGCCTAAACTAAAATCTGCTCAGCATAGTTGCAGAATAGACCACAGGTTGGACCTGTTGGTGTTGAAGAAAAGTAAATGAGACAGTGTAGACAGGCACGCTCGTACAAGTCCCTTGTAGTTGTGAACTTGTAAGAATCAAACATGAGCAAATTAATCTGCAAAACGAGCTTGTTAACCTAGTTCTTTACAAAAGATGGAATCTAGTACTACTCTTAATATAGGGCGATATTTTATACATTGGTTAGGGTGCGTGGGTTTTACAAACAGAAGCATTTTGTTGTGGTTTTCGCCAAAGAAAGCTGATATTACTGAAACCTAGGGAGAGAAAAATCAGCAAGTATTATCATTTAATTTATTATTTACAGTAACCCGGATATAAGAGACCCGGATATAAGATTTTCTCTGGTCCCAAATTAGAGACCATATTTTAAAACAAAATAGACCAAAACCGGATATAAAGAAAACCCGGATATAAGAGACTTCTTCTCGGTCCCGACAACTCTCTTATATCCGGGTTACGCAAGACAACAAATGTTTCAAAGTTCCATAGTGTAAAAAAAATATGAGACCCGGATATAAAAGAAACCCGGATATAAGAGATTTTCTCTGTTTCCAAATTAGAGCCCATACTTACTAAACAAAATAGACCAAAACCGGATAAAAAAAAACCCGGATATAAGAGACTTTCTCTCCGGTCCCTGACAACTATTATTCCATTAATCTTATACCTAAAAAGCATACAAAAAAAACTGTGAAATTAAAAACTTAACAACAAAAAACATAAAATCTTTCTCAACTAATGTTTTGTTTTATTGTCATCATTAATCTAAAAAATGTAGAAAAAATGAGAATACTATTATATTATTTACTAAAATAAAATACATACTTACAACATGCATTAATTGCAAATATTTTTAAGAAACTTTTTCCTTAAACAAACTTTTGGATCTGAACAATCAGAGAGAAGAAAAAACACACAACATTGATCAAAAAATTGCAATTTTTTTTTAATTTCACACAAACATCAAAAAAAAGATTTTCCAAAGATGGTAAAAAAAAATGAATAAGCAAAAATGAACTTCTATTTTTGAGTAAACGTTCGGAAACTAATAACATGGAAAAAAAATCCTTTATTGTAAAATAAATTAAACAAGTTGTCCAGTAGGAACATTTTAGAAAAAAAAATATAAATAAATATAGTGGTTATACATATGTAAATATAACTTTCAATAATTTCTTTTTTTTTTTGTCTCATGTTCTAAAAAATTTGTTTTCCTTAAAAGAATTTAACTTTTTAGAATTTTCTTAAATTAATATTCACAAAATTTATAATTATCAATTGTCTATGGTAAAAGGAGGATTTTATAGTTTTCTTGGTAACTATCACAATACAATTTTTTTATCACTCAGTATGTAATTTGAAATTAAACTTAAAAAAAAAAATAGAAAATAAATTTAAATTTGTCGTTCTCTCATATGATTTTATAAAAATTAATAGATTTATTTTTTAATCACCGTGTCATTTTTTTTTAAATGAATGCATGATTAGTAGATATCTGTATTTGAAATAGAGCTCCACCAACCATTTTATTTATTAAAAAATTATTAAATCATCTATTGGCCTGCACAGAAAAAATAAGTAACCTCTGTAAAGAATGTGTTCCCTATCATTTTTTAAACTACTGAACCCCATTTTTAAACTCCATTTTGATCCACTGTGCAGGGAAAATAGAACCTTCTTGTTCATAGCTAAGTGTTAAAAGTACAATGGATCAAAACAGTGGTTTCCTATGCAAGGAATGCTGAAAACATTCACAGCTCAACCCAATTTCTTCCTATCATTTCCAAATTAGGCAGGCCTATTGATGCAATCTGGTTTAATAAATTTCAGGGCATCTATTTCCAAAAATAGATACCTATGTTAATGTTTCAAGTAATATATTACATTTTGATTAGTGAGAGAGAGAGAAACTTAATGCATCCTTGAATTTCAAAGGATTTATTATTGAATAATATGAAAGTTCTATTTTACTGAATCTATCAATGAATAGATGAATCAAAATTTGTGAATCCTCATTATGGTTTTATATATATATATATATATATATAGATTCTGAAGAACTTAGTAAATTGAATGGGTAATTCCAAGGATGATCAGTCCTTCAAAAAAGGATTTTGGTGAAATAAATTATTGTAATGGTACCTTAAAAGTGGTCTGTTTTTCATTAAATTTATATATATTTTTATATTTTTATATATAAAACTTGCACTGATTTCTAATTATTATATATATATATATATATATTATATATATTATATATATTATATATATATATATATATATATATATTATATATAAAACTTGCAATGATTTCTATTTTAATTCTATTTCATAATTACGGTTTTCCAACAACAAAAAAGACTAAAAAGACAAATAATTTCCAAAATTAATAATCAGTCCATTACACCAATTCAGGTAAGCTCAGCTTTGTTTTATAGAAACTTTACACTTTGATATCTTAACAGAAAAACACTAGATACTTTCTGTTATAAAAATAAGATTGTAAGAGGAAGCTGATTTTATTGTAAGTTAACAAATATTGTATATGTGCCTCTAGACAGACAGACACAAGATGCTCTACAATGCTTCATTCATTGGTTAATATTTTACAACAACAACTTCAGGCAATTTAAAAAACCACTGGATTGAGAAAGTTTTTCTGCTATAAAAAGTCTATTTTCTACACTTTTTGTGCATATTCTGCAGAGATTTTGAATGTTAACTTCTATGCAGAGATTCCCAGAATCTGGTTTCTTATAAACACTATCGTGACCACTAGTGAGATAATTTTACTCCTATCTGTGCAACATTTGCTGGTCTCCATAAATATTCAGCAAGTGCCCATGAATATGCATGACATTTTTATACAAAAAAAAAAAAAAAAATTCAATGACATACCCTAAACCATAGAAACAGCAAAATGCTGTCTGTAATAAGGCAAACAAAACAGAAAATATGAGTTATTGGCAGAAAAATTCATATATCTTCTCTTGTAATGGCATTCACCGGGGTGGGTTAGCGGTTCCAAGAACAATTAATACATAGAGACCCTCTATGAACATTCTTCAGCAGAATCAATTTGAACCAAATGCCATTTTCTCACGTGAACACTAAAATAAAGGACGGAATACAGTTCCATATCTGCTTGACGTTAATTGAGCCTTTTCTTGAGTTGACCACCTGCATGCTTCCTCAACCAGTAGGTGCGTTTGGCGCCACCAGTTCTCGGACAGACTCATATCTGATATCATGAGCCAATGTAACATAAGAAGCATTAGTTTTGAAGCTACCTCATGTTGTTATATATGGTACAAATGTACAAACATTTCTAACATATACAATACATACACTGCGTGTGTATATATATATATATATATATATATATATATATATATATATAGGAGGCATGGTGGAGTAATGGATAGCAGTTTGGATTGAGGAATCTATGGGTAAATAGGCAGGACAGACTGGGTTCTATAGACATGAAGGCAACTGATCTGGGAGAAGGACAACTCTGAATTCAAAACCTGCAGAGGGTCATTTGGGGACTTTGTGACACACAGTGCACCAGGTCTCTGCTTTTCGACCCTTCAAAAAAGTGTGGTTGGTTCTGCACAAAACCATCACCACTAGAATCGTGTGTGCAGGTTGTGGTTCCTAAGAATTCAGGTGCCTGACCCTGATACATTGTAAAAAAAGGGTCCCTCAGTAGGCAAGGGTCAACAGCCTGCATCAATCAAAGTCCACTATATATATATATATATATATATATATATATATGGGGATGATAAAAAAATATACAAACACTCACATGTACTTGCACATATGTATAAATATTTCTACTTCAGGTGTTATAAATACAGTGCTCAATGTTATGTGGCGGAACTATAAGTATATATTAGTGAATATACAGAATATTCAATAGCGATAGCATGATTTGTAGTTTCATACAGTTCTTGCAATCTTCAGGTCATGGAGTTAAAATTCTTGTGGTGAAGATTCAAAATTGTGTGTTAAAATTTGTTTATTTAATTATTGTTTCCTAAAATATTAGAATTAATTATTAATAATTTATATCATTCAAATTCCTAAGTTTGAAAGGCGAGAATGAAAAAAAAAAATTAAAAGTAAACAAGATATCAAGGTCAACATGAGACACAAGGCCAGAATTTGAACCCTGCACGCCAAGTCTCTTTTCACACCATTACACTACCTGCACAATTCTAATTACTGAACATGCAAGTTAGAATCTTTAAAATGGTGTGCATGGCTGATTTGATGAATAAGGTTCAATTGCTGTACAGTTTGCCAAAAATAAAAAAAGGCTGAAAATTGCAAAATAATCAACAGGAACCACCAAACTTTGAAGGAGTTTGTTGAAGATCCTGGATGATTCAAGACATATTTGATAAAATTGAGATTTTATCTTCTTCATCTGCAGACAATATCACTGCAGTGTTATCATAATGGTTATAAAACATCTTTCCTTGTGAAATCTTGTAGCAGCAAAGAAAATGTCAAAAGGTCAATGTATCTGACCCTAAATCAAGTTGAAAAATATAGAAAACTGGATTTCTTTTAAAAGATGTCCCTAAGGACAATCAAATAAAATGGTACATATACACCAAAACTGATTTTCAACCATATTTTCACTAAGAAATGACATGTTGTCGACAAGGCAAAGGCTACTGGTGAAAACAGCCCTCACAGGTTGAAATATCAACAAGGCATGGTTGGGGTGATGTTCTGTGGGCAAGATTACATTATGTGAAGTTATGAGCCCTAAGACAAATTCAGATGGTTTTTAATTGATTGAGCGATTTCTTTTTCTTAAGGCTTAACTTTTGCAGGTTATTTAAAAGCCAGAAAATATTTTTTAGATTGTAAGATTGGAGATAATTATTTACTGATACAAGTTCTATTAATTAACCCATATCAGGGAGGATGAGTATTCTTACCTTTCCCAAAAGTATTTATAATACAAGTGAATAAAACAAATCAGACTGGAATTGGAACTCAGCTCTCTGATTTGAAGAGCACACATGGATCTATAGTTCAGCTTAAAGCATTTTCATGCATGACACTGTTTCATCAGATTCAGTGAAAAAGACTAATGAATATCTGAATAAAATGGGTTTCATAGATAATTAGTGAAGTGGTGAGCTTCTTTGATGGAATAACTCGATCAAAAACTTGTGGTTCATTTGAACAGAAACATTATATTAGAAGTCAGTAATTTACCATCAAGAAGGAATATTTAAATTATGGATGCTGTGCAATCTGTCGTAAAATATATATTATATATATATATATATTAGTGTTTAACCTTTTTAATATATATATCCCTGTTTCAGATGTGTGTGAACATTGTTGTTTAAAAATAAAAATAAAATAATAGGTATAAATAAAAATAAATTGAAAATTCAGTTAAATAAATTCAATGAATAAAATAGTAAGTACTCTCCAATTGTTATGCAGCAGGGACTGTTACTGTCGGAAATACGGACATCCCGTCAACAGACGTGATATTCAACCTTTCTTCCTTAGAAGACTATCATGATGACAACACGTATGTAACTTCCTTTCGTGATGGGACATTGATTATTAGCAATATTTTAAGAAACCTTCTATAAACAAACTTATCACGATTGTAATGTAAAAAAGAAGACATACTGATCAAGAAACAACGATTGGTAATGAAAACTACTTGAAAAACACACGAAGCTGATAAAAAAAATGAATAAGCAAAAATGAACTTCTAATTTGATTCCTTCGTCGGAAATTAATAACATTTAAAAAAAAATCCTTTATTGAAAATAAATTAAACAAGTTGTGAGTAGGAACATTTTAGAAGAAAAAAGTATAAAAGAACGCGAGGCTATAGATAATGGCTGGCCTTCAATAATGCCGGCTACTTCCGGTTGCTGTCTCATGTCGTCCATGTCTTTTGTTGTCCTTTTCAGAATTTAACTTTCTACTTTTTCTTTTCGTTTGGCCAGCGCCCAAAATTTATTTTCTTATCAAGAGTAGGGATATATTTTCGTCTTGCTAAACAGTCATGTTTCATTAGATGAAAACTCACCGAAGCGAGCCAGAAAACATAAGATCTTTTTCGGCAGATGGGGATTAGGTTGAATACGTTCGTCTCATTGATTGTATAAAAGAAAAGATATTTTTCCTCACCGTGTTTCCTTTTTTTATGAGACAAGCAGCCGAGGCTTCTCATTCACGACAGGTCAAGTGAAACAAGTAAATCCAATGTAAAAATTAGCAAAATTATTTTTGGCCGCAAGAAAAAAATAGTTGTACTTTGAAAAGACTAAGAAAACCTATCATTTTTTTAAACTACTGAACATGTGTAAACTCCGTGAATATTTAGGATTTTTGAACCGTGGTTGTAGCTTCGGTTGCTTTAGGAAGCAACAAACTGTATCAATAATACGAAGAGTGCTGAAAAGTTCACGGCTCAACCCACTTCCCCATATCAGACCAAATGCCTAAATAACTTTTTTCGGAGTAACTTCTTGGTCGAAAACTTTTCAGCAGCACCTCTCATATTAAAAATAGATATTTTGTTAAGTTCAAGTAAAAATTACATTTTTTGATTATTTCATACCTAAAAACTTAATGCATCGCACGAACACTTATACTTAGGATCAGAAAGATTCATTCATATCCCAGGGGTCTTTGCGTGTAAGTGAATATAACGAACCCAACTGGAATTGGAACTCGACTCTCCGATTAACAATTCTGACCTATTATCAATTACACCACCTGCACATCCAAGCTTACAGCAACTAGTATTCCCAAGCGGTCACCTATCTAGGTACTGATAAGGCTTGACGTTGCTTAACTTCGGTGATCGTACAGGAACCGGTGTTCCAACGTGATGCGGCCGTAAGCAGTAAACGTTTTAGCCATCAAACATGTTAAATGTATACATTCATTTTTTATTGGGTAATTTGGTCATTGCAAATGCAGGTATATATTAACAACGAGGAAGTTGGATGTTTTTGTAGTGACATTTTTTTCGGAACGGTTTTCCAGCTTGGGTGTTTTTTGAATTCATGGTTACAGATGGATTCGAACACACCTAGTGAGTAAGGTAAGGTTAATACTGTTTCAATCATCAAATCGTTGCATCGGTCATGACTCAGCTTTAGAACGAATAACGAAAAAGCATCTAGATAAATTGTGATTTAGGTAAGACCCAACCGAGTCAGCATTATGTGTGTTCTTGTGCGGATCTGTTACGAACGAACATACACACGTACAAAAATACAAATCACATACAATGCCAAGCATTCATTACGTACAAATTATACAGGCACATTTAAACCAAGTATTCATTTTTTAATAAATTCGCTGATTGGTCGATGCCAACCAATCAGATCGTTTGCATGTGAAGAATAATTTTTCCCGCGCAACGATTTGGAGGCTATAGTCGCTTATTTAAGCCAAGATTTTTCTAATCCCAACTAATGAGATTTCAACTGCCAAACGAATCCAAGACAGTTGAAACCATGCGCCAACTTTCTCGCCCACACACCACTCACATGCTGAACATACCTTGTACACACTCACATAAACTCTTCTTACACAGCAATATCTTTCAAGAACAATCATTACAAGAGACCCATGAACATTATTCGAGTGAACTTTGAAACACTAACAGTTAAAGAGAGACAACACTTGGTTAATTCAACCTTTTCTTACTTAAATGCAGGCTCTCCTTCATATCGTTGTTTGATATTGTACATCTTGTTAAATACATGTTTTATGTGTAGCAATGTCTTTTAGTTATCCTTTTCTGCGTGATCATTGTTTCTTAATCTAAGTTAAATTAATGTGGTGAAGTCCGCCACACTATATTAGTAAAACACAGCTGGCAGATGAAAATATCATTTCATATTTATCGGTAAACGATAAAGATACAAAACAGAGAATTCAAAACAAAAAAACAGGCTCGACTACGCAGTAGCGATCTATTGCTAGATTACTAATTAACTTTTAAAGGAAAGAATTTGATTAATTTTCTATGGCAGAGTTTAAAATGTTTCTTTTTGTTTTTCGAGCATGATAGTAATTTTGTAATTGTTGTTTAGTAAATTTAAATCAACTGTTTCATGTAAACAATAAATCAATTAGTTGTGGGAAAATAGAAAAAAATGTCTTGTCTATCGCCTTGCTTAGTAACCGGGCGATAAAATCCTAACTGCTTTTCCTAAGCGTATCTGATCGTCGCGATGAAAAACAATATTAACAGTAATATTTTTTCTTTTATATATCCTAAGTATGGAATATATTTCAACATCTAGAACTGAAATATTGCCGAAAAATTTAATATTTTACTTTTTATTGATACTTACTTTTTTTTTCATTCCAGGACATTAATTCCCCGTCAATATATATATATATATATATATATATATATAGTTTCAGGATTTATGTTTTTACAAAAAAAAGGACTTAATTCAGGACGATAATAGCATGATAAAAATTTTTAAAAAGTGTAATATATATATGAAAAAAATCAAATAAAAGCAAAACAAAGAAAAAATCAGCTGGTTCTTTGGCGATCTACGGTGAGGGCATGCACCGATTTTTATCTGGCCTCTAGGCTACCCCACTTCTCACTTTCATAGAAGGATAATGTGCTATTGTTATTATCTAGGAAAACGGTTTGCATTTATTTTTTATTTAATAAAGTATTATAACAATACTTTAATCGTTTCTGAAAAGAATCGGTTAGATGAAGTATAAAAAAAAAAACAAACTTCTCCATATACATTCACTTGTCTTTTGCTTTCCCTTTCTACACAAACACATGAATCTTGCACCCCAAACAAACAATTTGTGCTTGCTAGCAATACAAATGGGTGGGCTAATTGCCCAACAATTATTTCCATTTCTTATTACACTGACATTTCCATAAATAAATAACCTCAGTATTCAATGATTAAATATCGAAAGTGTCATTCAAATCAATTACTGGTTTTTGAGAGAAAGATGAATTTGAAAAATGGGTTTGATAATACACATTGGAAAAAGATTCTCTGAAAATTTGAATTTTGGTGAAAGGGCAAAAAAATAGTAGACAAACGAAAAAAGCAAAAAACAAATAATTTTTCAGCATAACGTCAGTAATTGATTTTTATATCAGATTTTTTTTAATTCCTATTATTTTAAAGCACAAATGTTATGAAAAAGTATTTAAAACTTTATATAACAAACCGTTTCGCAATGTTTATCATCAGGTCTGTAGCACGACCTAAGAAGCCAAGCGCAAACAAATGTGAACTATCGGACAATTAGACTAATGGACCATATAAAAAACTTATCCGAATTTTGTTAAATAGAACGTGCAGCAGATTTTGACCAGAAATAAGACAACAGTACGGATCTATTAAAGACAATGGGACAAAAAAAAAAAATGTAATATTTATACTCAGAATGATACCAGAAAAAGCAATACAAATACAGAAGTATGTTACCTGTGTTTTAAAGTAAGCTACAAAGAACAATTGCAACTGCTAGGTAATCTTGATATATTTGGGAAGGAGATTAGAATAACCAAGAACCCGTACTGGCAGCAAACTGCCTACATACGAATAAAAAATGAATTCAGTAAATAAATATAAAAAAATAGGAAGGGATGCAAGATAAGGATCTGTAGAGTAAGGCGAGAGAGAATTAGAAGTCCTACCAGGATCCATTATTGTCGCTCAGAATCTTAATACAAGATATGAAGAAGACTCAGTGTTGACAGCAGACAGTGAAAAGAAACAAGAACTCGTACAAAAGGTAATGAAGAAAAGCGATAAGAAAAGAACAAACAACTGCAAGAAGACAGAATAAATTTGTTGATAGTAGAAAGAACAACCCAACATCTAAATTGCCAATTGATATTCAAAAATCAAACGAGTATAGCAATTTAAATATCAGGGAAGCGTTTCAACAGAGGGGAGAAAGTGTGACACCAAAATCCGAAGACGCATTGGAATAGCGAAAGATGAAAACCGAAAACCCAGAAGGAAAAAAAAAAAAAAAAAAAAAAAAAAACCCCCATTAAACTACGTATTCAGAAACAAGAAAAAAAAGTAGTTCTGAATTGTTATGCAATATCAGAGCCACCACCCCCACATGTGAATTAACCTAATATCGACAAATGTAGGTGATGATATGTATAGAGAGTGGGTTATTAATCCCCAGAGTAATTATATACACTGGCATGATAAGATTTCGACCAACCTTTATATTTAGATACCTTTAAAAATACAGGATATAAAAAGAAAATGAACATAACATAAAAATAAAATGTCATCGTCAAAACCTATTTATTATGAAGACGAAAGATCAAAAGATTTTTTTCTAGTGAAAATTATTCTTTGATCTTTGTTTTTTTAGAACATTGAATATTTTGGTAAAAAATCTTGTTTGTTTTTCGGCGTCAATGCGGGACCATAAACGTGTACGGAAAATTTGAGAAAAGAATTGATTTTAAAATTATTGCAAAAAATCAGATAAATGTTTAAATTTTAATAAAAATTCTCTATTCAGAAATTAATCAATTTACTTTGAAATGCTCCTTCTTTTTTAAACAAAATGTTTCAAATTTTCTTTTTTAATGTTTCTCCCAGTCCATTTATTTAATGAAATTTCGAGTAATTCTTTTTTTGTTTTTGTAGAGCTTAATGTGTATATTAATAAGGAAACGTCCTTATAAAGTTTAAATCATGAATTTCTTTTTCAAACAGAACTTCCAGTTACAGAAATCCTGCTACGAATTGTAAAATAAAAATACAATAAATCTAAGACTTTATTGGTAAAAGTTGACAAAAACCTAATCCACGAAAATGATATGCGTTTATTACGGTCCAATCTTCTTACCAGATTGGAAAGATGGAAACATCTTTCAGAATTACAGTGCTCCTTGCAATACGCTATGTGCAACAAAAAGGTCTATTTTGAGTAAAGATGTTAAGCCTTTGAATGACTGGTCAGCATAGTCTTGATCTCAGTACCATTTAACCATTGTGATGGGAACTGAAAAGATAAGTATACTAACGAAAACCATGCAATCTCCAAGAGTTTGGGGATCACTACTAAGAATCGGAACATTTTTAAAGTGAAAAACCTGTACTTTTTCCATTCAACGCCATATTGAATTGTGGCAATTCAATCAGTAAAACTTTATTACTAATTCCATACTTTGAAGCTTTATACTTTCTGTAATAAAGATTACTTTTACCAAAAAAGTTCCTTTTAACTTAAGAGCTTATATGTGTAAGTTTTTTCAGAATCAATGAAACAAAAAGAAACTTGTTTTCTAGCCCTCAGAATACAAGATGTAAGAAGGAAAGCATACTGTAATCACTAAATTTTGAAGTAAAATTAACAAGAGTAATTTATTTGTCAAGGTAACCCAAAAGGTTTTATACGTCAGTGTATATTCAGACGATAGACTGCAAATAGATACACCCAAAATGTGGAAGTACTGAAGAGACAAAACTGAAATAGCTTTATGTCAAGAATCATACCCATTTTATATGACAATTTCAGCTTCTGGGAGTCTATTTACCACAAATATTATCCTAGATAAATTCATTCATAAATTGTTCTCCAGTGAGTAAAACCTATATTTTAATTACTGGCAAAAAAAAAAAAAAAAAAAAAAAAAAAAAAAAATGAATATGATTTGGAGTGGGGCTGTAAAAGAAGTTCAAGGATGCAAGTCAGTGCTTTGTACAGTGTAACCCGGCTATAAAAGAGATTTTTTCTGGTCCCAAATTAGAGCCATACTTACCTAAACAAAATAGACCAAACCTGGATATAAGAGACTTCTTCTCCGGTCCTGACAACTCTCTTATATAATGGGTTACAAACTATATATATATATATATATATATATATATAAAATAAACTGGTAACGTTTTTAAATAAACCAATAAAAACGTATTTATCGATATTAGGACTTGAAAGTTTTAAAATTTTTACTAACTCAGTCTAGTCTGTCATATTTACCACATGTGCCAGTTACCGAAGAGACAATGAATCTTGAATCCGAAAAGAAATAAAGATGAAAAGAAATAAAAGAGAAAAAAAAATCTTTTTGTATTTTAGATTCTTTTTTTTAAACATAAAGTTGTGTATTTTATTAAATGTGTGTGTGTATATATATGTATATATATATAGAGAGAGAGAGAGAGAAAGATAGAAATATATATATTCTATAAATATATATAGATATATCTATCTATATATAGATAGATATATAAATATATATCTCTATATATCTAGCAGAGAAACATCATCTATCTATCTATCTATCTATCTATCTCTGTGTGTGTATGTGTGTGTATATTTTCATTCTGTTCATATTATTTATCTATTTGAATGTCTATATTCTTAACCGCGCCCAAATCTTATTGATGTGGATAGTTTAGACCGGAAGACAGAAAGCAGTCATATTCCCATTCTCCAAAAACAGTTTACATCCAACGTGGCCCATAGCAACAATAATCATTTCCCTCACTGTCTTAACCATTGTTATGGCAGTTCGTGTTTTATCCCGAACTTAGATGAAGTCGGTCGGTTCCACACCTGCAGAACTCAGCGAATCACTTTTTTTTTGCTCGACTTTTAAGTATTCCTTTTCATCGCTGTTATTTTATGAGAGGAAAGATTTGGTGTACGTTGTTCACGTAGGGTTGTGTTGTCATGTGTAGTATCGATGCTTTTTTTTTATCAATAACACATACCAGTATGCACACACACACACACACACACACACACACACACACACACACACACACACACAACACTACATATATACACGCATACAGAAACTTTTCTCTTGCAGATGTATGCTCAGTATATATACAATTTTGCCACATTATTAACAGCTTTTAACAAAACTAATGAAAGGTTTCCTAGAGATATTGCATTATTAATGTACAGAATATATATAAATATGATAAAAATATAGTTTTAAGCTATGCTATGTTTATGGAGTAAAGTGCTCCATACCAATGATAGAGCATATAAATATAAAAGTTGATGTTGACCTCAATGTTCATATATATATATATATATATATATATATATATATATATATATATATATATATATGGATATATATATATATATATATATATATATGGACATTGAGGACAATATATATATATATATATATATATAAATAAATATATGAATATATATATATATATATATATATATATATATGGACATTGAGGTCAACACCCAACTTTTTATAATCTAAGTTTATTTCGGACAGTTGTATTACCAGATTAAATTAATATTACTGTATTAATAATATTATTATAATATATTATATTTACGTTAGATCCCTCACTTTATTTTACATTTTAAGCTTTTAGCTTATATATATATATATATATATATATATATATATATATATATATATATATATATATATATATGTATCAGTTAGTTAATAAAACAAGGACAGACGAAAGTGTACCAATATAATTAGTAGTACGAAAAACATTTATTAAATATTAATTATTAACTATATGACAGAAATGAAGCACGGAAAGAAATGTTTTAATTTCGGAATTTTCCGACACATCTGTGTCCTTCATCAACGGAGCGAGAAATAAACATAGAAATGGTAATTAATCGCCGACGGTTGTTTTTGCAGATGGTGTATTTCCTGTTGGAAATCATATTATTAGCAAAAATCCGATCTCTGTCTGACTACTCGTTGTGCGAAACTTTTTATGGAAATAAACGTAAATTTAAAATTTTGATCGGTGTAAAAGCGTTAGGCTGGACTATTATTAGTAGTAGGGGGAATGGGGGAGTAAGATGAAGAGAGTTATGGGCTGCGAAGGGGGAGGGGAAAGACGTCTTGCGTGTAGCGTAAAATTGTTCGACCAAGTTGTCAATTTCAGAAAGACGGACTGTAGTTAGAGTAACATGGGATGAGGTAAAAAGGCGAGGAGGAAAAAATGGAATGTATAGTAATAAAATATTATGAAAAGAAATAAAATGATAGAAAAAAAGGAAAGGAACAAAAAATGGATAAAAATTTTGAGATAAAAATTTAGAAATCTATTGTTAAAAAAGGGGGTGCATAAAATAAAATAATACAGGAAAAACATAGAGAAAAAGCGTATACATATATAGATGCGCCTGTGCACATAACAGTGTGTAACTATACACAAGCCACCACACGAACATATGACTCTCAATACACGTAAAGATATAAATAAATATACAAGATTAATAAGTATCTATACTAACCTTCCATCCCCTTACATAAGCTTATATGTAAAGGAACAATAGTTATAGAACCAAAGATGGTATAAAAGAGGGTGACTCGAAAGTAACCCCCAGTGTACATGGCAATACTTCCATTACTGAATAGTGCGTAATGAGGGAAATCATAGGTGGCAGAACATGAAAATATAGTAGGTAGGTGATGGCTGTTAAAATTTGGAGTTAAAATGTGGGCGGATGGCCTACTCATCCATGGAGTTGTGTTCCTGAGAATCTGGATAAAACCTTGTGGAAATTATACTCTCTGAGTAAATCCAAATCTCTGTTTAGCCCTTTTATGTGGGAATTTACTTTTAGGATATACTTCAACTCTAATCTGCGTCTATCCTCCCGGCTACCGAACCCAGACGCCTAAAGTACGCACCCGACATGGTCGATGATATGACCAGGTTGGTTGAAGTGTACAGAGTCAGAGAAATTGTTGTTGTCCTTGATGCTTTTCTTGTGATTATTGAACCGTAAACGGAACTCTGTTCCGGTTTATCCCACATAATTCCCCTTCTTGCATTTGTATCAGAAAAGTAAATATACGAGTTTGGAACTGTCACAGCTTAGAGCAGGTGGTCTGAATATTACATGAGTACCTTTTGTAAATGTTGTGAGTAATTACAAAAAACATTTATTAAATATTAATTATTAACTATATGGCATTTATTAAATATTAACTATATATTAACATCTATTAATTATTAACTATATGACATTTATTAAATATTAATTATCAACTATATATATATATATATATATATATATATATATATGGTTTATCAAAAAAACTTTTAGAAAATTTTGCGGGCGGATTCCTCCCATCAAAACAACGACAAAAGTCAATATAAACATATGTCCGAAAATTTTTCATTATGATTTATTAAGTTTAAAGTTTACGGTAGACACCGTTACATGTACAATCCAAGACACAATTGATTTCTGACACGAAAACATCGTTGTATCTCAACACAACCACTCATAACAAATGTTCAAAATGTCCTCTACTTGTTTCTACACACGCATGCACTCGTCGGATCACTGACTGGCGGAACCTTTCAAATAGTCCCACACGGTGTCGGATGGTTTCGCAGCTCCCACCTCCCGACTCGCTGATGAAGCGTCTCTGCATTATTAATGTCTGCTCCATAAAGAAATTGTTTTAGATGGCCCAAACATGGATTGAGGTCGGGGGAATGTGCAGGCCATGGAACAGATACTCTCTTATCTATTCATCTTTTATGGTAGATGTCAGCCAGTGCATCGCGAACAATTTGAATAAAATGTGCTGAAACCCCATTATGTATTGAATAATGAATCTTCGTACACCTGTGTACATCCTGGAATATGGTCTTGGTGTGTTCGAAATAAACCCCGTAGACAGCTCCAGAGCCTTAGTCTGGGAGATCATATGAACCTACTAGACGACGCCCATTCCAGACTACACATTGATCGTGTTCAGCCTGGACTACGACGTACCAGTCGATTACTGGTCCGTATTCAAATGTTTGGTTAGCCAAATTTGTTATTCCATCGTTCAAATATATCCATCGGGGGACATATCAATAGTTGGATGAACCACGCCTTAAGTCTGTAATAGCAGGGGTACATGCTCTGCAGGTCTCGCGTCCATTACTATTCGAAAAAAGTCGCTGTAGAAAGCTCCTATCTGACGTGCTGGAGAACATAATATCCTGTCATTGTTCAGTCGTGACAATTCCAGCCTTACATTAACCGTTAAACTGTTGAAGGTGTCTAGCCACAAATTAAAACATGAATGAAAAATATGATCCTAGTCTACATGGCAAATGTTGGCATCTACCATTTGTAATTCCATCTCTTCCAAATGTTGCTTCATCGGTAAACAAGATTGAAGAGACAAACAACGGATCGGCATTTTATGCAATAAACCATTGGCAAAAAGTTGGTGAGTGATCAAGGTAGAAAGATCAAGCACACGTTGTAAAATGATACGGATACAGGATCTGCTTTTGAAAATACCCTCCATGCGGTACTATGAAATGTATTTAGGGTCACTTGTCTGTTGATATTTGGATCATTCCGACAACCTGTAGAATGTGCTTCGTGGGCGTAGCAGATCTCGGTCTTCCTTGATCCATAGTTTGTGGTGCCACGGACATTGTCTCAGCAATGCAATGATAAACAACAGCAAAAGTTCGATGACTCGACTGCCTTCGGTCTGGAAACGCAATCTGATACAGCCGTGATGCCTCGCGTCCATTACCATTCACGCGGCCGTATGTAAAATTATATCTGCTCGCTTACGATATGAATATCCTGCCATTGTTAAACGAAATACTTCACTACTACATACGTTAAACGTTGAAGACAGACTAGTAACAAATGTACACAGATAGCAAATGTAACCTAATCTACAACGCTACCATAAAACACCCTGTAGTTAAAAACTCAAAAACAAAGGTAATAAATGAAGAACTTGATTATATGTTTTATAGACTTTAAAGGTATTTTTGATACACGCTGTATGTATATATATATATATATATATATATATAGATATATATATATATATATATATATATATATATAATTTTATTTATCAAGTAACAGTATTGAGAAAATTCTATGACAAATTGTAAAAGGATTTTGTGATGCATTTCATCAATCTTAGATGTCTCTTTCTTCATTTACACATATATATATATATATATATATATATATATATATATATATATATATATTATTGTGTGTTTATATATTATTAATTTATATATATATATATATATATATATATATATATAATCCCCAGCAAACCTCACACACACACATGCGTAGTCGTACCAATATAACAAATTTTATATGATGAAATCCTGAAGGCCGAATCGCGTCATAAGTAAACTTTTTCCTCTTTGTCATATAAATTCAACACTTTTTTTGATATGTAAAAATATATATCGTTACCTCATATATATATATATATATATATATATATATATATATCCCCTCATATCTGATTTTCATGCATGGTACAATCGTCAAGTGCTGATCAAAAACTGACCGTTGTAATATTTAAATATTGATATTTTTACCGCACTGTTAGGAGAGTGGCGCAGTCCATTTTTTACGGAAAAGAAAAAAAAATCTATATACACTTGCATGCATCCAAATACGAATATATAAATATAGTTTAAATATGCACATCTAATATAGCGTTTTACTAAGCATAGCTTAGATATGGTACAATGCGAAAGTATGGAGCACCCAGTGAGTATCAAACTCACTGGTTGGTTGTAATTGACCTAGCAAAGTGTTGTAACCTAGAGAAGGTTACTGAATAGAATAATCACACGAAGGTTGGCAATGAACGATAATAGTTAGGACAAGAACCACACATATAAGATTTGCCAGCGGTGCGTAGAAAAGTAGTCAACTGCTAGAACTGATCTAAATGAATTAACTAACTGCATGATATCTGCCAACCGCCCCACGCGGTCAGATGTCACAAGGCCAAAATTTAATTTGAGATAGACGTTCAACGTAATCATTCTATCGCAAATTACCTGTAGACAATTTATATACAGGGTCGGGTAGCTGTTTTCGAGACATATTTTTCATCTGGGATGCTTTATGCTGGGAGGCAGAGAGTTTGACCAGCAGAACTGAAGACGAATCTCCAACTGCAGACCAACATACTGTATTTACTACTATATTTACGTGAATGGGGACATCCCTATTATCGTCTACAACATGCTACAACACAAAATAAGCTTGTTAACCATTACACCACGCCGAAGTGGCCTATGCACCTTTCAAATATACACATGTAGCTGTTTACATGCTAATATATAGATATAAATTTTAATAAAATATTTGTATGTACCTTGTATACTTTTGTAAATGTGAATGAATATACTTATATATTTGTTTGTATATGTAAATGATATTTGTGTGTACATGTGTATCATATTTGAAAATATATGTGTAAAGTGTGTGTATGTGTCTATGTCAAATTGCCAGATGTCAAAAGCTTTTAAAGAGCACACGTTCACGCGAGTGTTCATAATACGACAAAAGGACTAAAACATCAAATAATACGTATTAATTATAGAAGGCCACATTTCACTCTTATGGTGTGGCAAGTTTTTTGAATTTTCTGGATTTTGTAAATTTCCCAATAGTAGCGAGATTAGGGAATCTCTTAGAAACGTTATGTTGTAATTAAAAATTCTAGTTACAGAACATGCGCAAAGTTTACAAAGACAAATGATTTTAATAAAAAGAAAAAGGAAAGAAAACTATCATTATAGCAAAGTTATAAATACAGTGTTGATACGAAATGTATGATTTTTGTTCTAAAACTAAAACTATTTTTAGAAGTCATTGCTTTTGTGAGCTGTAGTATTCATATGGAAATCATTGCACAGAACCCATAATAGTATTCTAAAGAACTTCCTCTTGAGAATGTTTCACCAGTTTTCAATCGGATTATGCTTGCACAATCGAGGCTGTCTCTTCATCGAACGAGTTTATTAAGGTATTCATTTGTTTTCTTTGACGAATGCAATAGAACAATACCGTACTTAAAAATCATCTTTCTGGAAGTTTCCGTCTTTTTCTGATACAATGACTCCACTCGTGCTTTCAAAAATCAATGTGATTTTAACACCATCTGAAAATCTCCATAGGTCTACCACTTCACCATTCATAATGCCACCTTAATACATTACACAACAGGCAGCCAGTATTTGCTCCACTCTAACCAATTGTGAGTAGCACAGAATTCGTCAATGAAGTGAACGATTGTAAAATCGCTCATAATGTATTCTCTTGCCCGTTTCATTCGATTTTCACTATGGATATCCTATGGAAGCTTGAGTAGTTGATCTCATGTTTTGCTACTTGAAATAGGACTGGGCAGATTGTGCTTTCCGACACTTTCTCGTTGCCGCAACTTCATAAACGGATTTACGAATATTTCAACTTCTCTTTTTGATACGGACATAAATCTACAAAAGTCCTCTGATTGTCTTTATCATATCTGCATTGAAGTCTTCCAAAATATTCAACGAACTTCTTCACAAGATACCTGCCCATCACGTTTGCAATTTCCAGCGTTGTTTTAGCTTTGAAATTATTAAATATTTCTCTTTATCTGTCAAATCAGCTTTACAATTCATTTTATTTCAAGCTCTCAACACGATTTTGAAATTCAAAACATTTTATATCTCCTATGTTTACAACTACACAAAGCAAACCTGCTTCCATTCTGACTGAGAAGATCTATGTTGCTATTATTCAGAAGATAAACCGTCCTAAGTATTTATTTTATACACTGATACAACACAAAGTTACTAATAATGATATATATATGAGGGGTGCTGAAAAGATATTTAAACAGCCCACTTCACAAAATCTGACCAAATGAACACACACACACACACACGAACACACACACACACACACACACACACACACACACACACACACACATATATATATATATATATATATATATGTAAAAAAATTATCAGAATTAATCCTTAGAAAAAGACAATATGTATAAAGGAAGAAAGACATCAGGAAAACTGTGTAGTATTAACCGACACGTTTCGTCTAATGTGGACTTTTTCAAGGCAAAAAACAAAAAATAACTTACTCAGAAGGAAAATCCTCGAGAGTGCCACCATTGAATATTATCCAAATATTAATATACACCCAGATTTGTCCCAATATCACCTTTCGTAACAAAATCACTACACTCCCAAGCCAACATGCACAACAAATATATCAAGAAATCAAAAGAAAAACGGTTGAATTTTTTATATAAAGTATATCAATTAAAATAACGTATAAACAGGAAATATATTAAATAATTGTCGGCCTTAGTCCATTTCATTGTATATATATATATATATATATATATATATATATATATATATATATATATATATATATATATATGTTTGAAATCACTTTAGGACTACCAACCACAGCAACAACTAAAATTGATAGGACATGTAACTCGAAGAGAAAATAATCAAGATGTTAACATTCCACACTACTTCAATAAAAGGCTAGAAAGGAAACCCCCATCAACACTGGAAAGAGCGATAACAGCTACTGAACTTGAGAAACTTGTTTTCCTAAAAAATTGTTTTAGGAGAAAGTTTTTATAAATTTCAACCGAACTGTACTGGCTGCTCGGTCAATGAATACCAAAAGTTTCCTTAGGGAAACGGCTATTTTTAATTACCATATATATATATATATATATATATATATATATATATATATATATATAATAAATTAAAATTGTAATCCGTATGGAATTTCCAAGAGGAGAAAGATCCAAGGAGAGCTCTATGTCAGAGATAGAGCAAAATTATTAATTAATGAATATCAAACACTTAAAATACTATAAGTAATAATCTTTATTTAATGAAAGCTATGAAAATAGGCTTCGATCTTTCAGAACTGCAGACCAAATATCTGGTTTGCAGGTCTGAAAGATTGAAGGCTATTTTTATAGCTTTCATGAAATAAAGATTATTCAGTTAGTTATGTGCCATGCATGATACACGCTTAGGAGATCATGTATCTTTCGATACATGACTGACGAGGCATATTTTTTTCTCGCAGTAGGTTGCCATTTCTTTCTGCCAAGGCTATAGAACCTGGTCTGTCCTGCTATTTATCCAGAGCTGGTGGGGGGAGAAGAATAGGATTCATACCTTTCCCAAGGGTATTAGCACGTAAGTGAATGTAATGGATTCGACTGGAGTTCGAACTCTGCTCTCTGATTTTTCAATCCGAGCCTACCTTATTACTCCACGGTACCTCACTAAAGATTATTACCTATGGTATTTTACATTTAGTTTAAAATATCACAGAATGTTAGAAAATTAAAAAATCACGAAGACGATTGTTGAGGAAATGTTAGAAAATTACCAATAAATTTTAAAGTTATTGCTCTTACTTTCTGATAACGTATTTAAAAAAAATCGACACGTTTATACACACAAAATTAAAAACAATTTTTTTTTAAATACTGGGGATCGTTGAATTGTATTAAACTTTTCCATTTATGATTAATAAATATAGTTTCTATTTAATAACCATATCACTTGACCGCAACAAATTAATACTGAATTTTTAAAGGTTTTAGAATTCATAAATTATTCTAATTAAAATTTATTGTTTCTTATTAAAATTAAAATTCTTAAGATTTCTTAATAAAAAATATGAAAACAATTCTTGTAAAAATGAATTATTCATTGAAAACATTTTTTCTTAAGACAATAGTGTCGGTAATACATTTTATTTATAAAAGCAATTAAAAGCATTTCTAATTAAATAATGTCATAGTTTTATTGCATTTTTATTTTACGATTCCGAACAGATTTTCTGTAACTAGGGGTCCTGTTTGATCAGAAAAATATGATGATTTAAATTTTCCTTGTATTTGTCCTTTTAATTAGTTATTGTCCTTATAACTAATATAAACATTAAGCGAAGAATAAAAGAATTTTTCGACATTTCATAAAATTAAATAAGTGTGGGTAACAAATGCAAAAAAACAACAACATATTTTTACAAAGATTTTCTAAAAAAGAAACATTTCATAAATAATTTCCTTCATTTATAAATAAGTCCTAACAGTTTCAATAAAATCCGACATTTACTTGATTTTTTGAAAAATTTCCAAATCAATGTGTTTTTCACCGCAAAAAAAGACGCTAAAATTCCCCATAAGGCTCCGCGTTGGCGCCCGAATAACAAGATTAAAATTTTTTTTCATAAATATCCTTTTGATTTTAATGATAAAACGTTGTTTGTATTAAGCTTTGAGCATTTTTTCATCATGTATACTCATTTTTTAGAGAATCTTTAAAGGAATTCTTTATTAAAAATTGCCTAAAACTGGACGAAATATTTCTGCTGTTTGGTTTGAATTATCATATTAAGAGAGAAAAGATTTTTTTTCTGAGCCAGGAAATGGTTAGTGATTTTTTTCTAAATGACAACGTTAGTCCCAGTGTCGGAAAATGCGGCAGAAAAACGATAGTGCTGGTATAAGTAATTTTATTACAAGCAACATATTCTCCGGGCGTCTAACCTCCAAATAATTCAGCACTTGTTGTATGCCATGAAGTACATCTTGTCTGATCAGCGGTTTTAACAAGTTTAAGATATCGGAAATTTCGTTGAAGAATTAATCGAATCAAAATTAGAATCGTTCTTTTTATGATGGAATACCCAATTTATTCTAAAGTTGATATTAGGTCATATAGAAAGCCAGTGATAAAAGCTTTGATGACTGAATAATGATTCTATGAACTCATAATTAAAATATTTTGCCCCCAAATATTGTGTATTTTCATCAACCTTATATATATATATATATATATATATATATATATATATATATATATATATATATATATATACATAGGGTATAAATTCAAAATATAGTGTGTTAATAGGTAGATATCGAAAAACAAATTAAAGAATGAAATATCAACTTTGTTAATATATAAGTCGTTAAAATAGAAAAAATAAGTATGCAAGCAGTCTAAGGGAAGCAACTTTATAATAAAAATGATGTTAGTTTTATAGATTTAAGCAGCATCAAAATATTTGAGAAGAGAACTTTTTCTGTGAATGCATGTGGTCATACGCTCACTTCGCTTGTTCAGCATCTTAGGATTGTCAATATATTTGAGAATAGTTCATTTTTCCAAGAGGCAAAGGTTACATATTTCTCCATTGCTGGTAAAAGGTTTGGCTTTATTAATGAAATGCCAATTTACTAGGGGTGTGTAGTTATCTGTGTTAATTTCACAGAAATCCTGTTAATTAATTTTGTGTTCTTGCTAATGTAAATTGATTTTAGCATTTAAAACTATGTGTACTGGTAATATCTATTATTATATCATAGTGAAATAAGTATTTTCTTCATATTTGTGAAATAAATTATACATGTAACAAAAATCACAATAAATAAATAAAATATTTTGTAAAGATTATCAAAATTATTGTTTGTAAAGATTATCAAACTTATTGTTTAATTCTGGTGAATGGTTAAAATGTTTATGGATTAATTTTAAGAGAATTTATCCGACGTTTGGACATTACGGTTAAAAGGTGGATTAAATCATATGACGTTACATTTACAGTGTTTTTGTTTTGTCTTACCATCTTTGTTCTTATCCAAATACTCTAAGTTTAGCTTATAATTGATAAGTTCGAAAGCCTTAATATATTTATCTTTAAGATTATTAAATATTTCTTTGTTGCTGGAGTTGGTGGATAATCTAACTTGTTAAAATTATGCAAATTATATAGAATAATCTAACTTGGTAAAATTATGCAAATTATATAGAATTTTGTGATGGTGGTTTGAATCTTTACTAACATATTTAAGGATGTGTTGAAAAGTTATCGGTACGACGGTGACAGGGTCCTCCCCGTCGATTCTTATGCTTGGTCATTTGGGCAAATTTTGTGAAGGTCGGTCGGGCCAACAACATTTCAACATCTCGAATAAACTATCCATGCACACTCAAATATAAAATATATAAAGAAAGAATAATATAATAATAACTTGTTTTTCGTTGTTTTTTTAGTTCACCTGAGTTTATCCCTGTTGCTGACGCCTGCTAAGGCACATTTGTGTACTTTAGCATCCACAGATCGACCCTGTGGTTCATACTGCAACTATGCTGGGTAGACGTTAGCTACAGTTTCTGGGATGGTCAACAGTTTGAACAAGATCTGTGACCTGTACACTCGAAATTTTGGTCACGATGACTTATGATTTTGTGCTGGCTCAACCATCTAAGGCGGCCGAACAGTTCCATCTACTCACAAGTCTTGGATTAATTCATGGTATGTATTTCAGGCACTTCCTAACGGTTTTGCACGCTGGGATCATTTCTTCAGGCCGTTATTATCAAGGTCATTTTGCTATAATGAGATTCGAAGTCGAATTTCATGGTCACAACGCTAACGTTAAGAAAGAATAAAGCTACTAAGATAAAAGGATACAATTTGTGAAAGAATAAGAAAAAGAGGGACATTATTAAGCAGCGAGAACAATAAAAGAAGAGAAATCAGGAAGACAGTAGATAACGATTGACATTGTATTTAAATTTTTGAAGATCAAAGTTGCTGGAAAGAGAGTTCCAGAAGCGAGAAGTGCGAGAAAAGAAACTGTTAGCAGAGAACTTAGGGTTACATCTAGCCAATTCAACTGTAAATTAATGAGACTTTGTTGCCAATCTAGTACTGTGCTTAAATTCGTAAAGTCTAGGTACCATAGCGGAGAGTTCATCTGATCATTTGCCATGAACGTATTTATAGAAAAGGCACAGGAAAACTACATTAAAGCGGTAGGAAAGTGACTGAAATCGGGATGCCAGGATAGGACTAATAACATTGCAGATTTGTCTTTAGATTTTTCAAGAATATCTAAATATATAGCAGGCGCACCATACGATATGTGGCAGCAATATTTGAAGTATGGACGAATGCTAGACTTATAAATATCTAAGATAGATATTGGAGATAAAAATTGTCTAGTAAGACACAGTGAACCAAATTTCCTATCAGTAGACCTAACAATTGATTGAATATAATCTTTCCACTTCATGTCAGTAGAGAATGTTAACTCGTAAAGGGGAAACAAGTCACTCTCCTGGAGGTTAGCATCAGCCATACTGATAAAAGGCAGAAAAATTGTCTCTCAGATTATTAATAGGAAGCAGTAACACACATGAAATTAATTAAATGTATGCACAAGATAATGCAGAATAAGCATACATAGAATTTATGCACTTTTAAGATGACACATTTTAAAAGTATTTATTCCATGAAATACAACAGTCATACATTCCATAGATTCATGTGAACATTCTAGTCTCACAGTCCATTGTTATGTTCGATTGCCTAACTGCTTTGATATTGTACAGAAATGTATAAACTTTGTAAATGTCTACACAAAATGACATTAACATGAAAACGGCTGTGTAAAAAGGGTAAATATAATTTATACGCGCAAGCACAAACCAGTGCACACGTGCAAACCTGAAGACATGGACAGTCTGTGTATACGATTGTGTGGCTTTTAACCGATAAGGTTGTACATGAAAATGACGAAGAATCTAAGCTAAGGATTTTATTTGGATCCGAAAACGTATCCGTTTGTTGTTACAAGTGCCCCTGATGCAAACGCCGATTATAAACATTTCAGCATCAAACGAATACAAAAGAAAAATTTACACAGTTATGAGAGTCATCTTTCTTTTTGGGTGCTTTTCACAGGATTTCCGCTTCGGGAAAAACATTTCTCTTTCTCTATTCCTTTATTTTTATCGGTATTACAAGTATTCAACAGCATTTTTGGAACATTACTGTTTTGTTGACGTTAGTAAAACTATTTTCAATGCTTTGGTAGATTTTGAAACTTTTATTCTGTTGAAAATCTTTTGGTAGAGCAAGTGTGATAATTTTTCTCTGTTTGCGTTACATTGGTTCATAGTAAATTAGAATAGACTATTCATTGAATACTGTTTTGTTGCAAGGCAAAAACAGTATCGATAAAAATGTTATTTCAATAAAATCATCATAAAAATATTAATTTCATTGGTAGATGACGCTTTGGATTTTCAGAAAAAAATCTCAGTTAAATGCTGGAAATTTCAGCACAAAAATTCGGAATGGTAATGAACTTATAGTTTGGTTTGGTTTAGTTTGATTTACAGCATATCAACCTCAATGGGTTATTAAATGCCGACAATCTTAATTGCCGGCAACATCTTCTCTTTCAAAAGTGTATTGATGGTAATATTTTTTCCTTCAAAAATGTTTTGCTGGAAATAATGTATTGCTGGTAATAATTTTTTTTTACAAAGTATTTATGGTATTAAAACCTATTTTTACACTTTCATAGTTTTGACTCCAGTTTGGGGGTTAACTATTTTCCCATAGTTGGGACCCCAACAGGTGCTACCACTCCGGGTCAGAGTGAACCTGGGAACACCAGCAATTAAGAGGTGATTCCACGCTCCTCAAAACCTCCTGATCAGAGGCCCTGCTGTTGGACGCAGTTTATCGTCTTACCCAGGACGGAATGAACTTATAGAATGGGATATGAAAAATCGCATCGCCCCTAACAATAAAAGTGAGTTGAAACTAAAACATCCGACCATTCACTAACACACACCAGAATGGATAGACATAAATAAATAAATAATAATAATAATAGACCTGTTACAATTCTATGGGACTACACAATACACACAGAACAATCAAGGCCAACCGGCCAGATATTGTTATTAAAGACCACAAACAAAAACGGTGCCTCCTTATTGATATGGCAGTCCCTGCTGACTGCAATGTATCTTTGAAGATATTCAAAAAGTTGTCAAAGTACAAGGACCTTGAAATAGAAATCTCGAAAATGTGGCATATGGGAACATCAACAATCCCTGTTGTAGTTGGAGCCCTAGGACTGGTTGGAAAAGATTGCAGTAGACTAATTGAAGGGATTCCTGGAAGTCCATGCCTCAAGGAGATACAAAAAATTGTTCTGACAAGTACAGCCCACACCTTAAGAAGGGCTTTATCTATGTAATTTAATTTTTTTTTTTTTGTCAGTGGAAAGTGTCTTGACGCCATTTCTAACCTTAGGTCCCTGGGCGGGACCCGGAAAGAAATGTGTAAACGCCAGAAATCAAAGAAAATAAAAATAATAATAATTGCTTCTTATCTTAATTGAAACTGTTAGCATGTACATGATTTGCCTTGGTGAATTCAGATAGACTACAATAAATATCCTGTTCAGTACAACAGATTTGGTTGTCAATTATCTGTCCTTAACCAGTCGAACATGTCTCTTAGGGGCTGACACACTTTGCATCTCTTTTCTAGCATGGGAGCTTCATAGCTGGATGTCGAGAGGGATGTTCTTTTTTGAATTTTGAAGGATGAAGCTGCCAAAGCTATTTGGGAATCATTTGTAGATCATTGAGAACACCTTGATCAGACTAGGCTACCAAACATAAATGTATTTCTAACTTGGCATCACCTGCAATGTTATGTACTGCTTTTATGAAAACCTGTCACCATATCACGCACATTTGGCCGTGAGGCATTTGCCTCTTATACCCTTATCAGAGTTGGTGTCATAATAAGTACTGCTGGATTAGCGCCCCCCCCTGGTGATAATTGCAGGCGGCGCGAGATTTGAAAGAATCAGTCTCTTTCTCGCTGACTTTTCATAGCGAAAAAAAAAACGTATTCTTTTCGCTCTCGCAAAATGTGAGTATTCAACTACAGACACTGAAAGTTGCTTGGAACTCTTCACATTTCATTTCAGTTAGCATTTTTTCTTTTGTAAAATGTCCTATCAATACATTTGTTAATATTTCCTTGTTCAAATTCTGTCTTATTTTTCCTTTGGACTTACACGAGTCCACCAAAAATTGTTAGCGGGCCAAATGTACCTGGAGCTTATAAAATATCATTATTGAGCTTATTGAATCCAGCAATAGTATATTAAGCTTCTTATGTTTGCACACTGCGTCACTTAGTGGACATGCTGCTTTTCCACTCACTCAATAATAATAATAGAAATAGTTAGAATAGAAAAGGAAGGGTAAATGATTGATTCATCGTGTCATTTTGATATAATGCTGGAACAAAATGAAAGAAAAGGAAGTAACCAACTAAGACCCACTGAGGTTTTAACTCTTAAAGCTTTGGAAGCTGAAGATGATCACAATCATACCAGTTGTCATTGGTGCATTTGGTATGATGAATGACAAAATGGAAACACCGATAAAGAAAACTGACATTGATTACCCAGCGGAGCAATTACAGAAACAAAGACTCTAAGCAACGGCAAGAATAATCAGGGAAGTGATGAACACTTAGAAGAAAATGACATGATACCTAAGGCCATTTCTTGTGACCCGCTATTCATATATTAATTACCAGTTATTATGACCTTATTTGTAATAATAATAATAATAATATGGGTGCGCAGAGAAGTGGCACGAACATTCACCACTGCTGAGAATGAGCACGTGAAGCTCATGACCATCTTGACTGGCAAGCGATTAGAAAGTAATAGATCTGATATTACAGTAACACACAAGAGAATTCACTACACTAAATAATCAGTATGAAGGCCATAATAACGCAGGTTCAGTGAAGAACGGACTAACAACATCAACGAATGTCACACTAGCCATATAGAAACAGTCTAACTTGTCAGTCGTTTCTTTACGACTTGCATTAAGCACATAAATCCATGCATATGCTCATATATTTATGTATGTATGTATCAGTCTGGAGGGGGACGATCCTGGCGTGTTGCACCTTTGGAAAGTGCCTGAAAACCATATCACGGGTTGACTCAAGCCTTGTCAGGGAAATTGGGTAGACGGAACTCTTGTGGGCCGTCGATAGCTGTGCTAGCACGAAGTCACAAGTCATCGTGACCAAGGGTTTGAGTGTGCTGGTGTTGTTCAAATTGTTGATCACGCTAGATAACACGCTCTCTCCCAGAAAGTGTAACTAAGGTCTGCTCAACATAGTTGCAGTATAAACTACAGGTGGGCTCTGTGGGTGTTGAGCAAACGCAAATGTGCCTGAGCGAGCACCTGCAATAGGGATTGGCTAGCCACCCTAGTAGATAGGTATCCTCGAGTACTATTATTTATTATGTATGTAATAGTTGTGTATTTGAGCAGCAGTCTTTCTCTAATACATGTTTGATTAAAATAACCGACAAGGTACTTCTATTAACTGTTTTTTCTGTATTTTTCTTTTATGCGAACAAGAGATTTCATTTTTGACTTTAGTGAGTGTATAAATGTTTCAAGTGAATGTTCATTCCGAGCTCTTTCAACTAATCTATTAACCATTTTCAAGTATTTGGTTGTGCTGTTGTAAATGGTGTGTAAGTTGCGGAAAGGTAGGCATATCCTTAACTCCAGAACACAGCCAGTACATTGTTTCCGTGTTCATAGATGATGTTATGGGTTGTTTTTTTATGTATATATATCCTGTAGACACACCTATGGAGTATAAGGCCACTGTCTCAACGTACTAGGCGTTGCTACTATGATTTCTGTAGCAAGTAGGCGACACGCCCAACTGGTTTTGAATTCAGAGTTGTCCTCTTAGACTGTTTGCAAATCAATATTTGATAGCCCAGTCTGTTCTGCTATTAACTTCTAGCTGGGAGTAGGAAAGAAGCGATAGATTCTTGCATTTCCAAAGGTATTTGTGCGAAAGTAAACGCAACGGCCTAGTCTGGAATTTGAACTCGACACACCAATTCCATTTGCCGTGTCGATAACCGCTCTATGCTTTTGTAAATGCATTCAACGATTCAGAAATGTTTCATTTTTGCGAATAACTTTTATATTTTGAGCTCAATTTTGTTTAAAATTGGATAATTTACTATTAACAGTATATCAATTCAATATATCTAAAATAACTGGCAGTTCCTACCTAATATAAACTGTATGTATGTGTGTGTGTGTATGTGTAGAATTATGTAATGGAGGGACAACTTCAAGGGCACGTGTATTGATGCTATTACTATATAGAAAAAAATATATAGTAACAGTATCAACAAAGATATCCTTATTTGTCGTTTGGAGATTGTCTTTACATGAAACAGAGTCGGATGCTATATTACATAATTGCATAAAGGAAGCTTTTGCTGTTTTCTTTCATTATTGAGTTTTTACTCCATTTGCATCTTTTGTGCACCAATTGAAACCCAAGTATATATATATATATATATATATATATATATATATATATATATATATGTATATATATATATATGTGTGTGTGTATGTGTGTGTGCGTGTGTTAGGAACAGGCCTCATCGACCAAGTATATGGGATAGAACTTAAATCTTCCCAGTTGCTTGTTGATTGCTTTGCAAAGGGCGCGGTTCTTTTCGTCATTTTTAATCCTCTACTTACCTCCATCCGCTTCCTCCTTAGCCTAAATCAAATTGCTTTTTTTGCGTCACCTTTAGAAACAAACAAAGCAACTCAGTCAGTTATGTGCCATGCGTGATACACGTTTAGGCGATCATTGTTTTAACAGAAGACGGAAAGTGCGATACTGAAATCCGAAGGCGCATTGGGATAACCAAAGATGGTTTCCAAAAGCTAAGCAGAGTAAATAAGAAACAGGAAAACTTCGTTAGAAATAATGAGAAGTCCTGAGGGGACAAGGCACATGAAGAAGAAGATCGTAGCAATTGTCAGATTTAGAAATGAAGAGCATCATTGCAAGGTAGCATTAAACAGCGTCAGGTCGTATCGTAATCGGATATTCTACTTTCAATTATAATTCTTCGTTTCGTTCAAGGGGGGGGAGCATATAGCAGTGGGTGTCCAAATAAGCTAAAAAAATAAAAACATGACATCTTCATCACATGGGTCATCATGATAGAAAAATCTTTTTGCGATGTCAAAGAACACTCGTTTGACACTTTTGTAATGCCAACGAATACTCGTTGTCGCTTTCGTAATGCTCGTTGTAGTAGAGCCATTGTAATCGCAGATACAACTATAGTAACGTCGTTGAACAATACTGGTGTCAGATGTCTTCGAATAACACTTGCGCTAATAGTACTTGTTCGACAATACTCGCTCGAGAAGTAACCACTGAATAGTGATCCGAATAGAGAAATCATAGTGAATAGAGTAGAGAATAGCGGTCCGTATAGTAAAAGAGGATAGAGTACAAATAACGAGCCGAATAGTAATAGAGGGTAGACTAGGATTAACGATCGTCAGTCGTCAGCTAATTCCTATATATATGCGTTTCCTCTATGGTCACGTGGTCTACTTAATTCAATAATGGGATTGCCTGTGTTTGTTCACTGGCGATCTGTGTTCAAACTCAAGTGTCGGCAGCGACACTTTATTCCTATATAACAAATCTAAAGAAAATCATTTTTGAAATATCAATCATTTTTAGCGAAAGCAACGGGCAAGCAGGATAGAAGAAGTTAAGCACGCCGCTATTTTTTTTTTTTTCAATTTTTCTACAACTGACGACTGTGGGACGATTGTGTCAATCTCAAGTCGCAGATCTTCGATTACAGTGTTAGAAGCAATTTGAAAAACCGTTTGTTCATAATTACTGGAATGCACGTATTGCGAATATCGATTCAGCAAAATAAATACAGTGTGTTTCAAAATAATCAACCAATTTAATTTAAAATAATATAAATCACTTTTCAAATACTGAAACATTATTTTTTATATATAAATGATAGAATATGGCCTGAGGCGAGAAATAAATTCGCATAATCTATTTAATAAAATTTTTATTTAATACAGTAACATTGTGAACATAACATGAGGCAAGAACAAAATTATCTATATATTTCAACTAATAGCCTTTTTGGTCAATAATTTAAGTAAATTTTTCCATATTTAATAACTAATCTACTACAAATTTCTTTCAGCATATTGTTGAATTCTTCAAAAGCAAAATACTCAAATGCTAATTAATTTGATGATTGTCTTAAAGGAACACTAACTTCTAAGTTCTTTTAATAAATTTTCTATTGATTCAGAGCTCAACTCATTGTTGGCCAAATTAAGGCCATATATAATATATATTATATAATCATTGAGCCAATTTTTCACCAGCGCATTTGTGTGGCTAGGATCATTATCAAATTGGAAAGTGAAACGACATCTTCAAATAATTTCGATGCCTGAGCTTAAAAAGCTTGTAATTATAGTAAGAGCAATTTCACCAAATTATAATCTACGTAAAACGTTCTTAAAATGTTTCGATTATTATATAAAGAATTTTGTTAAAAAATGGAGCCGTCTTTTTACTTAAAAGGTTTCTGCGTCTTCATACAGAGGCAAATTCGTTGAGAGACATTTTATTAAATTCAGTTCAGTTATGTGCCATGCGTGATACACGCTTAGGCGATCATGTATCTATCGATACATGATTGACGAGGCAGATTTCTTTCCCGCAGTAAGTTGCCATTACTTTCTGCGGTAGACCAGTTGACATCTAAGGGTATGGAACCCGGTCTGTCCTGCTATTTACCCATAGCTGAGGGGAGAAGAGGATTCATACCTTTCCCAAGTGTATTAGCACGTAAGTTAATTTTAATGGATCAGACTGGAATTCGAATCCGAGCCAATATCCATTACTCCACCGTGACTATGAACACATAATATGGAATATTCCTGCTCACATATTGATTGAAATTCATTCACACATAGACATATATGCGTATATATGAGCGAACAATATACACATGTACACATTTTTTCAAAACATGTAGATGACAAAAATGCATGAATATTCGGCCCACAAAATACCTAGATTATTGTAGGTTATTTCTGTTAAGTTTGATTCTCACAGGGTGCCTGGTGGCCTTATGTCAGACGAAGCTAAGATTAATAAATACTTACATCTACATTCATATATACAAAGAAATATGCTATTCTATATGGACAACGACCACACATGCCGGGTCATGAATTCTTTCCTGTTATTGACATTGTGTAGCCCAGTTGTATTTGCTGTATAATTCTTACAAAGGAGATGTGATATGAGACAATAAACATCGTGGGTATATAATAAGAATTTTAACTGGAGTAGAATTCAATGAGCAGAATAGAGAAAATGAAAGAGAATGTAGGCGCAAGCAAAGACGAGAGAAAGAGAGAGAGAGAGAGAGAGAGAGAGAGAGAGAGAAAGAGAAAGAGAGAGAGAGGGGTGCTGGGTCTGTCAAAATCGATGGTGCTATTTAGTATTTAGGCACTTAGATCTTCTGAAGTGGGTGTGGTGGCGGGTTGGAATCCCTGGCGACGTGTGCTGCGTGATGGTCTCACTGGCTTTGGGCCATTGTGATGAGCAATCCAAGTGAATTCTGCGGATTATTGTCAAATCCGGACTCTTCGACAGGAAAGCTCTCTCAATAATGCATGTTGGCCCGGCCGCTGATCCAACTCACAGATCGTGCATTTCCGGGAACTTGCTTGCCGTGCACTGGGAGGGACAGTCCAATACCGCGCCAGGCTGACTGAAAGGAGAATGACTGTAGCACGCGCGAATATTGTCGCTGACAACCTACCGATCTTCACATGGAGGCCATCTTGGATGCAGACATCTGCGTGTAGCGGGAGAAACTGTGAGAGGAGCAGACGCCACTTGTGCGCGCGGCTAGCAGCTTTTATGCAAGTATAAGATGATGTGTTTGATTGTATCCATTTATAAATACGTATGTTTATGTGAAGTTATTTGTAAATCATATAGTTAAGGTATCTAGTTTTTACCTCATTATTTTGTATTACCTTATTTGTCAGAGGGTTGTTGGTGCCCCTTTGTTATCTGGTGCATTTTCATGCGCATACTGTTACAAATTAACAATATTACTTTCCTCCAAATATCCTTATCATTGTGCTTTTTCTAAACCAAAGGGTATCGATTTTCAGATCTTGGTGAATGTTTTTTTTTTGTGGTGGATGTCTTTTCCGAAGGCATTAAATTTAATTTACGTGCTGATTGTTGATATCGAAACTCAACCACCTGCTCCAAATAAGGCATCATCATAATCAGTTATGAATTATGCATTCACGTGTGTGTATGCGTGTGTTAGCCTTCATAACTATTTTATTTCTCTTTTCCCGACTTTTTCATTTTTATGTATCTGTGTGAATGCGTATGTACCTGCGTGAGACTTTTGTTAACGCATGAATTTTATATGCTTATAGATGTTTGTAGATACTTACAATGTCTCACTTCGTTCTGCACAAGATTAACAACTGTAAAACTCTCAGTGACAAAAATGACTATAAATCATTAAAAATAAGACCACTACAGTTGTTTAATTTTAATATTTTGACTAAAACAAATCTAGAAAATTTCTGACGACAGAATTCATTTTAGGTTTGCTTGTAAGATTGACAACCTTAGTATAGCTGCCTTATGATGAACGTCCCTTGCTACTTAAATCAGAGATCAGAATTATCATTAACATATTAACAAAATTAAATAGATATTGTTTCTTGATCAAGTACTGGTTAGTCACCAGAATGTTTTTCGGAATTACATTTACTTTCTATATAGGTCTTTGTACAAACTTTGATTAAGATATCTACATGAATATGACAAATCCAGTCTTAACACAAATCCATTTATCTCGAAATAAGCTATAAAGACCAAAGTTCATTATTAGAACCACTGCTGAATGTTTACTCGTCATTCTGATGTCTTCTCCTTTCCATACACATAGACACGCACGCGTGTACGCACACATACATAGAATGTGCAAACAACAATTATATATATATATATATATATATATATATATATATATATATATATATATATTGTGTAATTAACAGCAGTGATTCCACCAAACATTTCTCATTAAAGAGTATAGACATTTTGTGTCTAATCAGTTTGTCCATCTTCCTCTCAAATTGCGAAGGAACTTTCGTATATATATATATATATATATATATATATATATATATATATATATATATATATATAGTGTAATTAAGCAGCAGTGATTCCACCAAACATTTCTCATTAAAGAGTATAGACATATTGTGTCTAATGCGTTTGTCTATCTTCCTCTCAAATTGCGAAGGAACTTTCGTAAAAACGGCAGTTGTTGATGTACGAAATTTCCAAAGCTTTTATAATAGTTGTGTACAAGCTTTCGACTCTCTTGAGTCATTCTCAGTGCTGTGTAATTAGTGCATTAAGTAGTTCGTTTAGTGACAAAGTTATATTTAAATGTAATAGAACAAACCCAGATTGCAATAAGTTCCATCCGCCAGGTGTCATGACAGTAAGTGTAGAACGTGTGTGATCACGTATTTTTATGCAATGGAGAATGCTCAGTTGGGGACTGAAATTATTTTATGCATGGTTGTTTTTGTCTGATGTAAATGTCCGTGGTCTAATGATCGAAAATGTATTAATTTTAAATAACAAATACATGTTTTTCAACATAATCTCGCCCATTGTTAATGCACATGATCCAGAGGTGTGTATTAATCTCATAGATTGAATGCTATACAGTAAACATTTCAGATCAAAATTCATCTATTAACTATGTATCGGGCTACTGTTTTATAAATCTACCTTCGTATACTAAATTCATAGACATTCTTATACTATGAAAGCATTGCCATTCTCATAAGTAGAGAGTTTACTACCAGAGAGAATATCCTTTGTATTTTTTCAAAGAAGAAAAATCTCTAAAAAGATGATTACAATACCTTCTTTTGTCCAAACAACTGCTAGAATAAATGTTAATGATTTTCTCTGTTTTTTCCACACTGACGCCCACTGACGCCAACTCACAATACTTGTATGATGAATATTGAACATTTCGAAGACTTTTCTCTTTTTCCATTAGAGTAATGAAGATTGTGTAAAACTTTTCTAAAATTCATAACGTAATATTTTATTCCTATCAGTTCATAGCATCATATTCATTATTTCATGTCTTTCTATGATCTTATTTTCAGGTAAAATATGTATTCCAGCATAAAAGAACGACCCCGGTTTTAATTCGACGAATTCATCTTGAATTTGATGGAACCATTGAACGGAAAAGGAATATTGCATGGAGTGACAAGTGACAAGGCGAAAGAAGACGCCACATGTGCATTCCATGATTGATTGCTGTATCTTAGTTCTTAGTAGATTTCGTTTAAATTGAGATTTGAAAGCTGTCTTAGATTTTCTTCATTTTGGATTCTCAAAAGCAACCCATTTTTGGACGCTTTATAATAAATCAACTTTTCATAGCCAGTTACAATCTGATGTAAAAAAAAATGACTTTTTATATCTTGAACAAGGAAAAAAAAAGATAGAGTATTTAAATTAGAGTTAGCAATTAATTTGTTTTTCTAACATCTGGATGCTTTTTGAAGTCTTTCGAATATCGTATTAGACTTGACTGCGCAAGCAATAAAGAAGTGAATAAACTAAAAAAGCCATTCCGAACATTGAATTTTAGGTAAACACATATTCTCTACTTGTAATATGGGTATTATCTATAGCTATCATCATAAATAAAGGGTTCGGTTCAAAATTGCAACGTATATCACCTGAAGAAGGCCGGAGCCTACAAACGCCGTAGATATGATAATAAAGATGAGGACAATGGCCCCTTCACACGTACTCCTCGCTAACCCATCCCATTTCAAGTCAAAGTGCTGTCTGAAGAAAGCCGATAGCAGCCATAATTTTTCTCCAAACACCATTGATAAGTTCGTACGCAGTACAAAGTTGGAAGGAAGTATTTGTAGAGCCCGTATGTAAATTACATTACCTTGAGCCATCTTGTGGTTGTAGATGTTTAAATATCTGTGTCATTCTTTGAATTTTATTTTATTTGTTAATTTTTTGTTGTTGTTTGTTGCTCTAGAATGTGATATTAGCACATATCCTTCGTTTTGTCGTGTGTATTTTGTTCTCCCCATTGCTATTAATGATCAAACTTCTTACTTCACCCCCGCCCCCAATTTGTTTCATTTTGAATGTGTATTACATTAGACCGTTGCTTATCAATGCTGAAAAATTGAGGCGAAAAGAGTGTATTGTCTTACCATACTATTTTTTAGTTGGTAGTAGACATCAGAACTTATACAAATCATAACTTAATATAAATTCATTCGTATTTCACGTGCTTTTTTCCCCACAGGTTAATAGGAGTAGATAGGCTCACCTATCGTACGGTCCACACTTCTTCCATGTCTATTGAACAGGACTAGAGGTTGATCCCTTGTTCCCTGATCAGGATATTGTTTACTGGTTCTCTGTTTTTCTTCTACCAGGATCACAAGGATTTAACTGTCTCTATATTTTGGTGATCGGACTACTCAATAACTGTGACTTTCCATTGTGAAGGTTGGCAGTTTGCTGACTGCTGCTTCCGACTGGTCGTTAGGAGCCCAAACTCTTTGATAGCGCTTAGAGAGGCTGCTCCGATCAACAGTCGCATACGATCGGGGTAGTGCCATGTCGCGCATGGGTAGGTGTCCCTGCATGTATTTCATGTGGGCAACGCTGAGGCCACATTATACCCTGCTCTTAGCCACGCACTAGCTGCTCCGTATTGCCACTGATGACAGATACTGACAATTATGGTGGCCTTTTTTCTCTTTCCTCAAAACATATCTCATGGAAATCACAACAAAAAGAAATAAAACTAAACCAGCTAACAAAAAACCACTTACCCCACTCAATATTTCTTGCTCCAACATTCGTGGTACCCGTTCCAACTTCTGCAGTGTAGGATCTTTTCTCTTGGAAAAGTCGTCAGATATCTTTGCCTTTTGTGAAACTAACTTGAATTCTTCCATTACGAAGCTATCTAAGAATATTCATTGAGTTTTAGGTTAATTAATATTTTGTTTTTGGAGAAACTTGTGGTATTGTGCGAAACTACCACTAGAGCAGTCTATTGTATGTTTAATTTCCTTATTTCATATACTAAACTTGCTATAACTGATTCACACGCATGTGTATTTGAAGTGTTTAGTATTTTTTAATTCCACCTCCTGGTTTTTATGATCGATTTAAAATAGGTGCCATCATTGCTTCCATTCTAATACCAGATCATAATTTCCGTTTTGGAAAAGTTTATCTTTAGTCTTATTTCTTGTAACACTTAGCAGAGATTGTTGATTTCAGTTAAAGATAATTCTTGTTCCAACTACGATTATCTATGACATCGGCGTGGGCATATCTCTTTCTCTCCCATCATCATAAGTACACTGGCTTCAGAAAACGATGTTTTCTATTAGTAGATACGTTTGGGATGTTGTGAGAAGTGCTTAAAGGATCAGTGTCCATCTCTTTATATCTGTGTTTGTATATGCACTGAGCATAGTGTAGAAAATGATTAAATAGACTGAGGCTATCTCACAAGCAATGGATACAAAGTAGATATGGATACAAAACAATGGATGCAAACTGTTAATACAGAGTGGATACAAAGTATCTATGGATACAGAGTACATATGAATACAAACTAATAGATGCAAAGCCAGAAATATAAAGTATGGATATAGAGTATCTATGGATACAAATATATTTGAATACAAAACAATAGACACAAAGTATCCATCTCAAAGCATTACTTTTTTTTATAGAAAGTTTGCTTTATATAAATAAATCCGTATATTTCTTTTTCTCTACGCGCCGTATCCTTTGAGGACGTAGGTGATTATGGCTCTCCACAATTTCCCGTGCTTTGTCGCTATTAATAAATTTATTCTTTTTGTTATTTCTCCTAAACCTTGTTCTGCTATCCATTTACTCAAGCTCATTAAGAAGGTTATACATTTTTCCTCTGTCCCTTTTTCTTTCAATCTGTCCTGTGAGTATCAGATTTTCCAAGCCCTCTTGCCTCATTAGGTGCCCTAGATATTTCACTTGTCTCTTCCTGATGTTAAGTATAAGTTTCTTTTTTGTTTCCACTTTCTCTAGAACTTCATCTCTTCTCACATATTTGGTCCATGATATCCTCAGCATCCTTCTGTAGAACGACACTTCTGTTGGTTCAAGACTCATCTTCATCTTTGAGAAGATTGTACAGCATTCACTGGCATAAAGAATGAGAGATATCACATAACAGTTCAGTACTCTTTCCTTTGTTTCTAACGAATTTTTTGTTTTTTAATACTCTGCTTAGCTTTTGGAAGGTATCTTTGATTATTCCAATGCGTCTCCGGATTTCAGTATAGCACTTTCCGTTCTCTGATGTAAAAAAAAATGTTTATTTTCAACATTTATTTATATTTGAACATAATCATCTTCTTTGTCAAGGAACTTAATTCAATAAGTCAGTTATGTGCCATATGTGATACACGCTTAAACGATCATGTATCTTTCGATATATGACTGACGAGGTAGAATTTTTTTCCGCAGTAGGTTAGCATTTCTTTCTGCGGTAGACCAATTATTCTGCTGTTTACCCTTAGCTGTGGGGAGAAGAAGAGGATTCATACCATTCCCAAGCGTATTAGCACGTAAGTAAATGTAATAGATTCGAATGGAATTCGAACTCGGCTCTTCGATTCCTCAATCCGAGCCGCTAGTCATTACACTACCGTCACTAGTTATTTTAATGATATAGATTGAATATTATATAGTGAAAATTTTAGAGCAAAATTCACGTAATAACTATGCACCGGGTTACTTATTGATAGAACCTTGTGCTTGCGTCTATGAATATGTACATTCCTGGCTACGCACGTTTTGATACACATATAGAAAATGCATTCATTCAAGCGTTTACCTACTCTCTTCAAAGCCGTGTCAATGATAAGAAAGAACGCCTGCGATCAAAAGTTACGTTGAGAATATCAGGAGTTTTTATTGCAATGGCATGCCTAGTTGTCAAGTGGCGACTTGACGCCATTGCCTTTTCCGCTCTTAAATAGAAATCTGACAAGTGGTATCAGGGACGTGTGTTGACATAGGGTCACGAGCCCTGGGGTAGGGGATTATCAGAGCATAGGCTAAGGGAAGGACAAGTAGAAACGGGGTTAGAACTCGAAGATTCTACGGAACGTGATTTGGGGTGTAGGGTAAATTATGCTGAGTCACAAGGTTGGAAGGTTAGTTGGGGAGGTTGATATTGAAATGCGAGAGTTTTGGGGGACGAGAGGAGTGTTGGGGATCAGAAGCTAGAAATCGAGGAAGCGATGCACTGTCGGATGTGCGTTGTGGTGTATAAGTGGATATCGGCTCGGAATGAGAAATCGGGGAGCCGAGTTCGAATTCCAGTTGAATTCGTTACATTTACTTACGCGCAGATATCCTTGGGGGGAAGATATAAATCCATCTCTTCTCCCTCTAACTATGGGTTGAATAGCAGGATAGATTGTATTCCATAGCCTTGGTTGGTAACCAGTCTACTGCGGAAAGAAATAGCAACCTACTTCGGGAAAATCTACTTAGTCAGTCATAGATCGAAAGAGACATGATTGCCCAAGCATGTGTCACGTATGTCACTGACTGATGTGCCGTCAAAGACATCATGATAAAAACTCCTGGCTTTTTTTGGAAAATATAAATAGAATTACGGTTGTGTCCCATTCAGAATTTCTGAAAAATCCACTGTAACATTTCCTTTTTTCTGTCTATATTTTTTCTATATTATGTACACTATTTACATTATTCGGACTATTGTCCTCATCTTTGTCGCCTTCTTCAGGTGGTTGTAATGTTGAACTGAACCCTTTATTTCGCTTACTGGGGTAGACTGTTCTAGTTCCACGTGCCATGTTTAATGGATGTCACTTATCAGTTATATCCTGTTAATTCCCCTCTCCAAGTTCTCCATTGCCTTACCGGGTATTGAAATCACACTGTTTGGGTCCTGTCACTGGATCTAACGAACGCCTTTATCCACTGTGCCAGGTGTCCTTGAGGACATCTGTCTATGAATTCCTGGGACTTAGAAACTTAATGTCTTCAGCAACCATTTTTTAACAGTGCTCATATTGCATTTGTTGCTGTTATCATATCATGTTTTTACCAGAGATCATATTACAATTTGTGTTGTTATTATCGCTTTTCTCTAGCACTCCTTATTTCTGGTTCCCATATTGTATTAATTTCTATTTTGTGGCCTAGCATAAGTGCTGATTCCTTAAGTTTACGAATTTTCCAATGGTGTTCTTTGTCTATGATCTCAACCTGATCCCACAGAGGGTGGTGATCTCCCCTTTATATTTATTTCCGTAGCTGCATGGGATGGCGTACACACAGTCTTTAACGTTCTCCTCTATGGGGGATCTTACTCGGGAAAAATATCTGCGAAGTGTCGTCCAGCTTTTGAAGGTTGTCCTGATGTTACATGGACCGCAGATCCTTTGTATTTTCTCTGATAACCCCTTCACATAAGGCAGGCAGACTGTTTTCTGAGTGTTGCTGTCCTCCTCTTGTACCCGCTTATCCCAGTTTATTGGGGCTGCTACTATGTACCCAGGGTAGTTGTTACCTTGTAGGGTACCAATTCTTTATCTAATGTCTCTGGGTCGCCACTTATGACTTTTGCTCGGTGTTGTAAACAGCGGACGAACTCTTTCTTTACGCTGTATGGATGGTTGGAGTTGAAATTGGGGTACTGTCCGGTGAATGTCGGTTTACGGTATACGGATGTCTTGAACCCATGCTCTCTTCGAGATATTAGAACATCCAGGAATGGGAGTGTGTTGTTACTCTCTTTCTCCATCGTGAACTGTATCGAAGGTCTTATTGAGTTCACATTGTCCAGTAGAATCTGAACATCTTCCTGGTGTGGCCAGAGTATGAAGGTCTCATCTACGTACCTTAACCATATAGTTGGCTTTAGAGATATAGATTCTAATGCCATTTCCTCAAAGTATTCCATGTATATATTCACCATTGCTGGTGATAATGGCGAGCCCATTGCTAAGCCCTCATCCTGTCAATATATGTGTGATCCCATTCCGAAGTGTATTGTTTGTGTACAGAAAGTCAACATTTCCATCAGATTATCTATTGGAATACTGGCCCGTTTCTTTTTTTGTATGAAAGAAGATTTTTGTAGATTTTGAAAATTGCTTCAAGAACAATTTCAATCTGAAAACTGAAGAAGATCAGATTGGTAATGGTAGTATTAGCCATTTCTCTAAAAGAAAATATTCGGCCGTCATTGACCGAGCAGCCAGTAGTAATGTTCGTTGATATTATAAAATTTTTCTATTAAAATAATTTTTCAGGAAAATAGTTGTCTCAAGTCCAGTAGCTGTTATTGCTCTATCCGGTAATAGTGGTGGTGGTGGAGTCCTTCCTAATCTTTTGTTTGAAGTAGTGTAGAACGTCAAAATCATAATTACGTAATTATTTTTCACTTTTTTTGCTGAAGTTGATAGTCCTGAAGTGATGTGGTTTCTCTTATTTGGTATGATTTTTTGTTTGCGATTCTGTAGGCCTAACCCACAATATTCAAAGGAGAGTGGTCATCGTCAAGACCCTCAGGCTTCACTGGCTCAAAGCCATTTTTAACTATTGCTCTTAGAAAGCGGTTGTATACAGCCGACAGTTTAAATATTTCTGAACGTCTTTGGCGCTATACATGATATCCATATGAAAAGCTATGTTACAACAATAATAATGAATTTTATTCAATTTCTAGTTCAAAGTTTAAGTTCTATTTTCATCGTGCCGGTAATTATATAATGAGTAAATAAGAACTTAACGAAGAAAGAATTAAATAAAATAAAGTCTTGTCAATGTTTTTCTTCTCTGCAAGGCAAAATATAAAAGGGAGGGAAGAAGGTAGTGTTTAAATAGTATAATTTGTTGAGAGTTTTCGCATTGATTATATATATATATATATATATATATATATATCAATCATACTTATTATAAAACCCAGGTTATGTGTGTGTGTGTGTGTGTGTGTGTGTGTGCGTGTCTGTACGTTTATATATGGGATCGTATTTCCAACATTTTTCAACCGATTTCAACAAAACTTCACAGGATTACGTAAAATTACCTTGCGGTAGTTTTGACAGCGCCAAAAATTGGAAAAACACAATTGTTTTTGCACGAAATCAATTTGAAAATACGATTAAAAGGCATCGTGAGAATGAAAGGGGGACAACTCATATCGAGTTATACTTATAAAACTCAGGTTGTTTGTGTGTGTGTGTGTTCGTTTATATATGGGATCGGATTTCCTACATTTTTCAAGCGATTTCAACAAAACTCCAGTTTTCTTTTTCGCAGGTAGTGTTTCTTATTGTCTTGCACACTTTTTTCTTTATTTTTACATTCAGAATGCTTTAAAAATTCCATTTAAAAGACAATTGTTTATAATAAAATTCTATTCAATCGATAGACTCATAACGATTGAGAACAATGTTTTTGTTTGAGTTTGGGTTTGACCAATTCGTAAAAAAAAAAACAAAAAAACAAAAAAAAAAACTAATTAAGACATGCGTGTCCATCAACCTTAAAAAATAATCTTTGTCAATTTTATTTTTCAGTCTTTATGATGGTCGATACTTGATTTATCTCTTACTGTTACATCCCCGGGCAACGCCGGGCTCTACTGTTAGGATATATATATATATATATATATATATATATAAATATATAATATATGTTAATTGATATGTGTTGTTTGATAAAGGGAAATATATTTGGACGAAGTAGCTAAGTGGTTTTGGCTACTATAACCAAGTAGAATATGGTAGCAGTAATCGTAGTCGCAGGTAAGAAGTGTAGATCAATGGCGTAGTCCAATGGGCGTCGTTATAGACTTAGCTCTCAGACTAAGGCTCTAGACCCTCCTACACGTCCATCGGTATTTATGACGGACATCAGCCAATCATATTCCAGAGAGGGGGAACACAGGTGTACGCATATCCCATTATATCATTAATTAATATAGGAAAAAAGATAAAGAAAAAATGCAAAAAGCAAGTGTTATTAAGAGTTACGGGACGTTGCTGAAAGGTTATAGAATGTATCTACTACAAGGTTCTTGCAATGGGTATAAAACAATCAGTGACTTAATCACCACACTTATTAACTTCAATTTGTTAATAAGATAACTTTTTCGAAACACTCTTTTGAGAGTCAACTTTTGCTATATATATTTAAAGTCTTGATTAATACGCATTCATTGCATACTCCTTTAGCTACACCTTAACTAACAATTTGCCACTTTATCTAACAATTTAATCTATCAAAAAACAAACTTTTTTAATGACAATATTTGTATTGTTCATAATAAATTTAAATTTTGCCATAATTTGACTGTGATGCTCACAAGACTTGTATTTTCTTCCTATCAAAGTTATATGTCCCGGAAAAAGGATATATTTGTTCGAAGTAGCAAATTGGTTGTTGACTACTGTAACCGAGTAGGACAATCTAGCAGGTAACCGTAATGGACTGGTCCTCGTCGTAGTTGTAGGCAATAGGCGTAAGCAATAGGCGAAGACTATAGGCGTCGTCGTCCTCCTGTACCTCCACATCAGTCTGTATTTATGGCTGACACCAGCCAATCATATTACTGTGAGGGGGAACCCAGGTGTATGCATATTCATTACATCACAAAAAAACTTCATTGGAAAGTATTCAAATATCTGCCTTGCTGCCAAAGAAAGTTTTACAAAACGGGTGAGATTTTTTCTTGCGTAATACTGTTGCTTAAAAACCTTGCTATTGTCAAATATATATATAAAACTAATAAATGTTGTTTAATGTAAATTAATTATTATTTAGTATCTCTTTTCTCTCTCTCTCTCTCTCTCTCTCTCTCTCGCTGCTCTATCGCTACTTCCACGGAAAGTGCTCGGACGAACTATATTCCCTGGTCCCGTCAGTTCAAACCTTTATGGCAAGGATACCCCACATTCCCTCCGTATTCTATTGGTGAAAATAAGTTTCACTCAAATAGCTTCTTCCCGCGAATCACTGCTCTGTGGAACCAACTCCTAAGAGTATGTTTCCCTGATCACTACAATATTAACCCGTCTAAGGCGAGGGTTAACCGATATCTTTCCCTCCTATCCGCGCAAATTCCCTACTAACGTAACAACCTACATCGAGTGGCTCTCGAGCCTTGTACAGGGAGAACCTTACTGTGAAAAAAAAAAAAAGAAAGAAAGAACAATCTACATCTCTACAAAATACTTCACTGGCGTGACTTTTTAAAGAGAGTAAGCTAAAAAAATTGTATTTCATTTAAAATCGTAATTAGGTTGTGCCAATGATTTATGCAACTTACATATTTGAAATTCAATAGGGACTTTTGTTTCGTCCTTAGTTTTCATAAGTGTAAGAATTTGAAAATTGTAACTAAAAATATTTTTCTCGAATTTCGGTTCGAAATTCGAATCACCTGAAGAAGGCCGTTGCAAGCCGAAACGTTGTGAATACGGTAATGAAGATGAGGATAACAGTCCGAATAATGTAAATAATGTAAATAATTATAATACCTCATCTCAGCGATATAGACAGATATTGAATATTTATTTTAGTAGAAATTTTAGAAACATTGGATATGAAAATGCGAAAGGGGTAAATCGTTTTTAAACGCATGGAATGTAATCTCTAAAGAAAACCACCAGACCATTAAAAGTGAAGCTGGGTTTAATAAGAACCGGATCGGTTCCAAAAATGATTTCGATGAACTGTTTATTTATTGTACAATAATATTTTTTATGCATTTCTGCTTGGTTAGAACACACAGAGTATACATTGATGAGCCAAAACTTGATCGGCAATAGTTGGCACGCGTAACAACTGCGCATGTCAAGATCAAAAATATGTAATCATGTAAACCGGCCTCTAGTACTTCATTTGGATGTTGTGAATGCGGCAGTTATAGGCAATATGAAAAAAAGACTGACTATTTATTTAAAAAAATAATTTTTTTATGGTCGCAAGACTAGATATACAACTAGAAAACAGCTAAATGAATAAAACAAAAAAGAAGAAGAACTGAGAAAATAAGAAAACTCTCTGGTGTGAAGTCAGGGTGCTTAGGGCGTTGTAACTTGTCTTTTCATTGCTACCATTCCATCTCCAAACGCTGATCCAGTGGTTCAGTTTATCACATTTTCGACATTTAGTACTATAGGTTGGTCACGTCATTCTTTTTAATTTTTCCTTTACATTTTGAACAATACCCGGTTTCGTTGATACTTTGTATGGCGTCTACTGTTGCATGTTGAAGTCTGGTGATGAAACTAAGTGGGGGGTAAGTCACAGTTGGAAGGGAATTCTGTCATTCTCGCTTTCTGCCTTACGGTAATAGTAGTCAGATTAGCTACCCTTTTCTCTCTCCCTCTCGACGCCCTATTTACTATCTTTGTGTTTTAATTCAGAACCTCACTGTGACAGTTTGCCTCTTCCCTTATCGACGGTACCAGCAGTAGCAGTCACAGAGACAAACTTTCCAGCTTACTTCCGGCCACCCGCTCCTGATAACTATATCGTATGTACACCTCGTGGAGGTAGGAGTCCATAAAACAAATATGTACAAAACTAATACTACACAGTATGTTCCAACCGATTATTACATGGTGGCAGCGGTGTATAAAATACCCCGTGCACACAGTAAACAGAACAACTCTTGAATCACACTTACACTAAACCCCGGATTTTAAGGAAATAATATTAAAAATGAGCCGTATTGCATAGTCAGACAGATAAACATGCCAGCCCCGTGCAGCCACGACAACGTGAGGGTGGACTGGAACAACCCAAATGGGACCGAAGCCATATCCCTTTATAAAAACTTTATTTTATTATTTGTAAAAAAAAAAAATATTAAAGGTCTATGTGTAATAGTCTAGGTTGTTTTTTGTACACGTTTTGAGAAAAGTTTATTCTTCATATGGAGCAGACGGTTTTGTCAAATTTTGTGCATTTTATATGTCCTTTTAGGTTCAAGCAGTGAACAGCCAAAATTGTTTTAAAGGTTTCGGATTTATTTTTTAGAATACTTGGAGAATTTTTTTTTTATATATATATTGGCTAATGAGAAATAAGTTTGCTGGCCAATGTCAAATTTTGGCTGGATCCAATATCAAGGTCACTTTTTCAATAAAAAAGACCGCAATCAGCGATCTGAGGATACAAGCAAAGGAGAGGATCAGAGAGCAGATCAGAGGGCTGAGGCAGAAGAAGAGGGCTGAGGCTGATCCGTGAGGAGAACAACAGATAGGAGAAGGATGTTCCGTTGAAAAGAACGGACTGAACATAGCATCCTGCACTTCAAAGTAAAGTCCAGTCGGAGGCCATAAATCTGACCTGACAGATACAAGGAAAATTCTAACCACTGAAGATTTCACACTCAAGAACAAACAGAAGAACTTTATAACATTAATCCCTCCGAACCAAGACGTCCTGATTCTGAATACTGTTAAATATAGATGTGGGTAACATTTGAAAAAGTTTCTGCCTTGTGCCATATTGTTAAATCCTTTCTCTAAGTTTACTCAATTTCCCAATTTTACTCTATTTTTGAAGGGAATAATTTTTGTACATGAATCCGTTTCTTAAACTAATTGTGAAATATTCTTTTTCTTGTTTCTGTTGGTAATCTCCTTTTTTTTATTGTTACCTCAGGAAAGTGTTATCCTACCCAAAGAGGCACACAAATGGAAATTGTTGTGCAATCCTTGTTTTATACTTTTCCAATTTGTAATTGTAAATAAATGTGTTCCTTTTAAAATTTTACGCAGTGATCGTCTTGTTTTTAAGTTGAGCCTGTTTTCGAGAGTTACTGTTTCTACCAACTAAATTTTTTGTCTGGCACAAGAACTTGGAGTTGGTGGGAAAGCAAATTTTTTTATATATTTTCCGCCAGCAATGTGAAATTATGTCCTGATGAAAGAAAATAACGGACACATAAGTTTGATGAAATTCTACTTCGCACCGGAGAAAAAGTATATTAAAATTTAATAGTTGTAGTCTTTTAGTTGACGAAAAGAAGCGGTCAGACATTGTGTAGTAGAAATTTAAGGAATACGGAAAATTAAACCAAAATTTTAGGGAGGTCCGTTTAGTACTCTGAAACATCAAACCTGATCCTAATAACAACTAACCGAAGACGGTAGACGAATGTATCTCAAGACTTCGCCTATAGGCAGCACACTGTGAATTTCGGACAGTAAAACACAGAAACGAAGTAAACTTTGAAATCAACAAGAGACTTCTCGAACCGATAATCGCTAGAACAGACGACTCAGAAGTAAATATTCACTGAAGACAAAAAAAATGACACTTGAAAAGCCTTGTAGTTATTGAAGAATCATGAGGCTTCTGCAAACCACACAGAACAATTAAAACGCACGCAAAGTGAATACATACAACAAAATGCTACAGTAGAAGCCATACAAAGTATCCTCAAAACCGGGTATTGTTCAAAATATAGAGGAAACCACAAAAAGAATGACAAGTGCTCAGCATATGGTACTTAATGCCGAAAATATGGAAAACGGAACCACTGGGCCAGTGTCAGCAGATGGGAGGGTAGAAACGAAAACACAAAGTTACAACACCCTACAAAAGGAAAAATTCAAGGCACAATATCGTCAAAAGAGATTTAGTCAAAATATACATGTTGTAGACAATGACAGCGACTACCCTCAATAAACAAGTCAGACAATCGAACTAAAACCACTGCAAAAATAAACATGCAGGTGTTAGGCAACGTGCAAAATTACACGTAAAAGTAGACACTTTGAGCAGAAGGTAACAACTCTAAATATATAGACAGATATGTCCAAACCCACCTGAAATACAAGAAGTCAAATACCATCATAACAGCTTATAATGACCATCATCCTACAAGTCGGTATCATTCGTTTCCCATGTAGATATGACCAAAGCTCATGGCCAGAGGAAAAATAATTTCATTGCAGACGCAAACGAGCCAGCGAAACTAGGACTGTTAAGTTGCTGAAAGCCGAAAATCATAACACTGCATTGTGAAATAAGGGAGAGAACTAAAACAATAAGAAGTATCGAAAGCCCGAGAGAGAGGCATGCCATAAAAAATTTAACCACATTGAACATTTCCTAGGCAAATAGCATATAGTCACTTAACCAGTAGAAGAACTAATCACACACCCCACAAAAATACAGAATTTATATAAGAGGGAATATAAAAGAACCTAGATAAGATGGTGAAGGACGACATCATAAGAAAAAATCCAGGACCAAGCGGATGGGTCATCAGAAAGAAAGAATAATGGAAAACTAAGGATCTGCCTCGAATCGAAGGATCTAAACAAAACAATAAAAAGGTGGAATTATAGAATCCACACATTTGAAGTAAACGACAAACTAACGGTGAATGGATCAGCAGCGTGGCACATAGGCGAATGAATAATGGAAAAGTAAGTATCTTCCTCGAATCGAAGGATCTAGATAAAACAATCAAAAGGTGCCATAACACTGTCACTACAGGTGAAGAAATAACGCACATGTTATCGGTAGAATGGGTCAGTAGCCTGGGATATAGAGAAAAGAATAATCGAAAACTAAGGATTAACCTCGACTCAAAGGATATAAACAAAACAATAAAATGGTGTAATTATAGAGTCAACACATTACAAGAAGTAATCCACAAGGTAAAAGAAGAAAACTAAGAGTCTGGCTCGACCCGAAGGATCTAAACAAAGCAATAAAATGGCGCGATCATAGAGTCGCCACCTTGGAATAAATAACTCACAAGCTTACAGAATTATATGTCAGGGGCCTGGTAATAGTATAGTCGAAAAAATAATGGAAAAATAAGGATCTGCCGCAACTCGAAGGATCTAGACAAAACTGCCAATTAATGCAAGCAGAGAGTTCCTACCGTGGAGGGAATAACCCACTTGCTAACGGAAGAGTGGATCAGCAGCCTGGTATAATAATGGAAAACTGAAGATCGGCTTTAACCCAAGGGACCTAAACAAAATAGTCAAAAGTTAGTATCATAGAGTTACTACAATTGAAGAAATAACGCATATTTTAACGGTAGAATGGATCAGTAGCCTGGAATATAGACAAAAGAATAATCGCAAACTAATGATCTGTCTCGAGCCGAAGGATATAAACAAAGCAATAAAATAGTGTAATTATAGTCAACACTTTGGAAAAAGTAATCCACAAGCTAACGGGAGAATGGGTCACCAGCCTGGCATATAACGGGAAAAAAATAATAGAAAACTAAGATTCTGACTCGACTCGAAGGATCTAAACAAAACATTCAAAAGAGGACATTATAAAGTCCCTGCTATGGAAGAAGTAAGCTTATAGAAGAATGGGTCAGCAGTGAGGCATATAACCGAAAGAATAATGAAAAACTAAAGATCGGCCATGACCCGAAGGATCTAGACAAAACTGAAAAAAGATGTCATCATAGATTTCCTACAATGGAAGAAAAAAAAAACCGCACATATAAACTGCAGAATGGGTTAGCAGCCTGGCATATGGCCGCCAAAAAATAATGGAAAACTAAGGATCTGCCTCGACCCGAAGGATCAAGACAAAATTGTTAAAAGCTGCCATTATAGAGTCACTAGAGTTGAGGGAAGACTCCACAAGCTAACGGGAGAATGGGTCAGCAGCCTGGCATAGAGCTGTAAGAATAATGGAAAAGTAAGTGTCTGCCTTGACCCGAAAGATCTAAGCAATTCAATAAAAAGTTACGATCATAGAGTCAACATCTTGTAAGAAATAACCCACAAGTTAACAGAATAATTGGTTAGTGTCCTGGCATATAGCCGAAAGAATAATGGAAAACTAAAGATCTGCTTCGACCAGATGAAACTAAACAAAACAGTCAAAAGGTGCCATCATAGAGTCACTACCTAGGAAGAAACGACCTATAAGCTAACGGAAGAACGGGTCAGCACCGTAGCATATAGCCGAAAGAATAATGGAAGAATAAAATCTGCCTCGATCTTCCTCGATCTAGGGATCTAAACAAAACAGTCAAATGTGATATCATAGAGTACCCTCCTTGGAAGAAGAAATTCCCAAGCTAAAGGATGACTGTGTTAGCAGCCTGGCATATAGACAAAAGATAGACGAAAAATAAGGATCGTCCATGACTCGAAGGATCTAGGCAAAACTGTCAAAAGATGCCCCCGTAGTCCCCTCCTTGGAAGAAATCACCCTCTACTTAACGGAAGAATGCGCCAGCAGCCTGGCATATAAACGAAAAAATAATGTGAATCTAAGGACCTGCCTCGACTCGAAACGTCTAAAAAGACTGTCAAAAGATTCAATCGTAGAGTCCCCTCCTTGGAAGAAATCTCCCACTATCTAACGGAATAATTCATCAGCAGCCTGGCATATAAAGGAAAAAATAATGGGAAAGTATGTATTGCCTTAACTCGAAGAGTTTAAACAAAACTGTCAAAAAATGCCATCGTAGAGTCCCCTCCTTGGAAGAAATCACCCACTAGCTAACGGGAGAATTCATCAGCATCCTGGCATATAAACGAAAAAATAATGTGAAACTAAGGATCTGCCTTGACACGAAGGGTCTGAACAAAACTTAAAAGATGCCATCGTAGAGTCCCCACCTAGCTAACAGAAAAATGTATCAGAAGCCTGGCAAATAAAAAATAAAAAAATGAAAAATAAAAAAAAAATAAAGGGAAAGTAAGTATCTGCCTCGATTCAAAATGTCTAAACAAAACTGTCAAAAGATGCCATTGTAGAGTCCCCACCTTGGAAGAAATCACATACTAGTTAACGGAAGAATGCATCAGCAACCTGGCAAATAAGCAAAAAAAAAAAAAAAAACAATAAATAAAAAATAATGGGAAAGTAAGTATCTGCCTCGACTCGAATGGTCAAAACAAAACTGTTAAAAGATGCAATCGTAGAGTTCCCTCCTTGGAAGAAATCACCCACCAGCTAACGGAATAATGTAGCAGCAACCTGGCTAATAGGCAAAAAAAAACCAAAAAAAAAAAAAACATAAAAATAAAAAAAAAATAAATAAAAAAAAAGAAAAAGAAAATGAAAAAAATAATGGGAATGTATCTGCTTCGACTCGAAGGATCTAAACAAAACTGTCAAAAGGTGCCATTGTAGAGTACCCACGTTGGAAGAAATCATATACTAGTTAACGGAAGAATGCATCAGCAACCTGGCTAATAAGCAAAAAAAAAAAAAAAAAAAAAAAAAACATTAAAAATAATAATGGGAAAGTAAGTATCTGCCTCGACTCGAAGGGTCAAAACAAAACTGTCAAAATATACCATCGTAGAGTCCCCAACTTGGAAGAAATCACCCACTAGCTAATGGAAGAATGCTTCAGCAGCCTGGCAAAGAAAAAAAAAAAAAAAAATAAATAAATAATGGAAAGTAAGTATCTGCTTCGACTCGAAGGGTCTAAACAAATCTGTCAAAAGATGCCATCGTAGAGTCCCATCCTTGGAATAAATCACTCACTAGCTAACGGAAGAATGCTTCAGCAGCCTGACATTTAAGCGAAAAAATAATGTGAAGCTAAGGATCTGCCTCGACTCGAAGGGTCTAAGCAGAACTGTCAAAAGTGCCATCATCGAGTCCCTATATTGGAAAAAATAATCCACAAGCTAATGGGAGCAGAATATAGTTTGATGCTAAAAAAAAAAACAAACCGTTACTGGTCCATTGAGCTCGAAGAAGAGAGTCGTTTCAACAGCCATTTGGTAGGTACTGAGTTAAGATGTATTCCAGCAAAAGATAAACAAAACATTCGAGAAATGCCATGGAGCTATCGGTATCTCTGATGGCCTCGTAGTATTTGTAAAAATAAACCAGAAGCAATGACTACAAAAAACTAGAAAAACGAATATATACATGAATTAAAAGACATAAAAAAGGAAAAAAATTAAAGATGCTAAGATTCCCCAAACATGAAAGACCAACAATAAATAAACAAAAATAAATAAAAATAAAATAAAACATAATAACATTGTTGCACACGCAAACAAACAGAAATTGTCCCATGAAGATACGAGACGGGAGTATCTAATCTCACCATTCCATTCCCCTTGTTTCATCAAAATCTAAATTGTAGAGAGAGGGATGTAATTGTTTGCCTCTTCTACTCACGCTGGCAGCTGTAGCAGACATAGGGACCAACTTCCCAGGTTACTTCCGGTCAGCCCTTCCTGATAACCATATCGTAAATACATATTGTGGAAATGGGAATCCACAAAATAAATATGTATAAAACTAAGGACCTCCATAAAAAACGCACTACCTAAGGTTTAAAATGAATATTTTAAAGATGAAAAATCTTGAAGCTTTTATTTTAGTTTTAAATGCAAGGTAATACATTCTTGTGTGTATCTGTGTGTGTGTGGGGGGGGATTACTCACATCATAGCAGCAGAAATTAGACTTGTGTTCACGGAGATAAAAGCATTTTTGAAAGGAAATAAAGCGTACACAAATAACAGGAAAAGTATGGTAAATTGTACGTTAATTTCACACAATTTATTTATATTTTTGTGTGTATTGGCGTTTGCATTTTTAGGTTACAATTGTTTTATTGTACATGTGATAAAAAGGAGAATTTACTCCACAGTATTACAAGCCATATCACAGAGAGAAGTTGGACATGTTTTACCCGTACCTAAGTTCGTAGCGAAGAGATTGAATTTAACGTTTTTTGGCGGGATGTCCGTATTTCCGGCAGGAATTGTTTTGTTCTACGCTGGGAGTGTTTTTATTATTTTTAATTTTTATTTAATTTATTTTATACAACGTTTTTTATGTTATTGTTTTATTTTATTTATAATTCTCATTATTATTATTTTATATTTATTTATTTATAATAACAACAACAACAACAACAATAATAATAATAATAATAATAATAATAATAATAATAATAATAATAATAATAATATCCATACAGATTAAATATTTCCAATAAGCTTAATCTATATCAAAAAATAATTTAAATTGACTGGAAGGAGATTTTTTTGCTAAAATAGCTGATTAGCTCCCTTTTTTAGTCGTTTTTCATCGTAATATAATTTTCTTTATTAAAAAAATATTCCAAAAATAGAATATACTTTCCCAAACTTTATTTGTAGAATATTAGTTGATTTAAAGTAGAATTTATCTGATTTAAAACAAATATTATTTACTTTAAATTTAAAATATCGCAGAAATGCATTTTTGATCCCGACTGTATCTGTGTTGACAGTCTGACGACAAATCTAATGTGGTTCTGCGGAGACTTTATCTGTAAAACATAATTGAATAAAATGACGTAGTCGCCAGTTTTATATAATTTTTAAGTACTCAGGAATCTTAGGAAAGGAAAATATATGAAAATATTATCCGTAATTTAATGTTTTATTGAACTTCAGAAACGTTGGCTGCAATTTCTAATAATCTTGTGTTTGGTCGCTGATACTTACAACATTCGGTACGTTTATGCACATACAAAAATAAATTCAAAATTCTTTTAAAAATATTGGTGTTTGATGGTTTGTATTAAGCTTTTCCATTTATGATCAGTAAATATAATTTTCACTTAATAATAATATAATTTAAAATGCTGAAATTAACCCAGAATTTTAAAAGATTTAAAACTAAATAAACTTTTCTAATTAAAATTAAAAAATGAAAACAATTCTTGTAATTCATTATACATCGAAAAATTTTTTTCTTAAGACAATAGTGTCCTTAAAATATCTTATTTATAAAAGGAATTAAAAGCTTTTCTAATTAAATAATGTCATAATTTTATTGCATTTTAATTTTTCGATTCAGTGCATTTCTCTAAATTTCATATAATTAAGCAAAAATTTATTTTTATTAAGATTTTTTAAAAAACAAAAAATTTCAAAAATAATTAAAATTCATTTGTGAATAAGTCCTGAAAATTTCATTAACATCGGACAAACAATTATTTGATCTTTGTAAGAATTTCCAAAACAATGTGTTTTTAACGCCCAAAAAGTTGTTAAAACTTCCAATACTAATCTTTGGCCTAGCCGCTGACGCAAGATTTTTAATGAAATTTCGAACGAGCTAGAAAGGATTGAAAAATTTATTAAAATAATCGAAAATACTTTCGTCCTTCCTCTTAATAATAACAAACAATTTCACGATAAAACTTTGTTTTTATCAAATTTGGGACCTTTTTTTTATCATGCTTCCAGCGATTTATTGGAAGCACCTATATAGAACTAATAATGCTACCCATGTTTCAAACTATTATATTCACCTCTATCTTTCTGTCCGCCGTACGAAACTTGTGTGAGTTTAGTGACCGGATCATATTTACATTAAAGAATTTTTTTTTTAAGTTTAGGATGTAACAGGATGTGAGAATGCCATTGATCTGACGTTTACTAAAGATGTTACCAATGGGTAATGAAGCTAACGTCACAATTGTTTAGACCATTTCTCAAAAAAATTAGTTATCTTCCAAAAGTTTGGAAGAGATAGTATCAGCTCGTTGGTAAAAAGCACCGAAGAATAGGTACTTCGTAAAGGAAAATCAAAAACAACACGCCGGAAAGCAAAAATAAAAAAAAAAAAAAAAATAAAAATAGAAAAGCAAAATGGTTTCTTTATTCCAGATATTTTTTTTATTGTGTTTTCTTTCCTAAAATAAATGTTTCCTATTTTAATCACACATTTTCAAAGCCTAATGAACTTTTAAATAATGAATTAAAATAATTATCAATGCTCGTCTTCATTATTGTCACGTAAGGAAACTTTTTTTTATCTAGCTTCATAAGCTAATCGCAAATGTTTAAAGTTAAAAATTTTATAAGGCATCCAAAGATTTATGAATAATACGATGCATTTTCAAAAAAAAAAAAAAACCAAAAAAATTTACTAACTGATCTGGAATTTTATTAACTGAATTATTACTAATATTCTCCTTATATAATAAATAATATACTGTTCCCAGTTACTGAAATCTTTGCCATGTTTCAATCTAGCCAAAGCGGTTTTATATGGCTTTTCACTTTAAGTGTGCGATTTTTTCATGAAGCTTTGTCTTACGTCCATTATTTGTATCTCTATGCACTTGTAATATGATACTTCTTTTGTAATAAGTCAATAAATTATTAAATTAATTAATTTTCTTTGAAAATTATGCTTGTCTCCTACTTTGTGTCTTTAGGTTCTATTATAAGCAGCACGGGTTTTGATTTGAGCATTTTAAAAATTTAGCTTTAAAATTTATACTTGACGCAGATAAAGGCAATGAATTAGAATTATTAGAAGATATGTAGTCAGATATCACCCACAAACTGAAATAGTACAAGAATTCCTTTCTTTCAAAAACAAAAGCGATTCTTATTGCGTCATACAACAGTATATTATTTCATTTTATGTTTATTTTACGTTTAAAATGTAAAATAACTTAATAACACGTATGTTTTCATTATGTTTTAATTTTAATTGCATTATAGATTTATAAGCCTAATGTAGAATAGGTACCAGCCAAGTGATAACCCAGAATTAATTATCGACTGTTCTGGTAGTTTAATGAGCCAAATTTTTGCACTTGTTATTAGAGTACCACTCAATCGATTTCAATTCGACAAACTAATAAGTTTTATGAGAATTTTCTATAATTTTTTTCTTATTAATATCATTAAGATCGTTATGATAAAATTAACACGTTACAATTTTGAGACGTTCTTATTAATTATGATGCTTTGTTTTCAAAGTCCGTGAACATCGCTATTGTATGAAAAATTATGTGGAAAAATACGACTCTACCTTTTTCCATTACCTATAGACATTTCCGACCAATTAGGTGTTAGGATTGGATGTTTTTGATAAGTCGTACCGCTGAGCCAGATTATGGTGATATTATGTATGGTTCAGGGTAATAAATAAAGAAATATATTAGAACAAAATCTTGCAAAATCCTTCTTAATATTATTTTCAACCAGAAGGAAGGAAATCAAACGTGAAACTATTCTGAAAGCTAAGCTTTGTGAACCGGCCAGCACGAATATAAGTGAGTTCGATCTTCAGTGGATGCCCTATACTTTCGGCTTTGTGTCACATTTAAACTACGTTTAGAAAATTGCCATACTGGTTCAAACGACGTCTTCTGAGTGAATAGAAGGTCAATCGTTCCATCTACATAAATCAGTATACTGCTTATGTTGTATTTTTTGCTATCTATGAAAAACGTAGTTTGATTTTAGCATGTCTTCATGATGAAAGGAAAGAACAGCTATTAAAATTTTGGTGTAATTGAAGCCATTTATAATTTATTTTCTTATTCAATATCCCGATGGGACGATCTACAGCAGGATATTAAGATTTATGTCAAGCGTGAATAAGAAACATTGAATGTAAGAAAAGAAGCAATAAGAACTGTACCTGAAAAACTGGATGAATTACGAGAATTATTAGAGCAGTTAAGTAGTGAGAATGGCAACACGGCTTGAACAAAATATGGCGCTCATTATATTCTGCAACATAGGATTATACTTGATTTTCTTGCATATTTGGAGAAATCTTTTATCATCTGTCAAATGAATCCAGAAATGTCTTCAGTATCAAAAAAGGAATTTTAGAGAAGCAGCTGCTCATTTTGAGTTTTGAAAAAGAAATTAACAGAAACACATGAAAAATGCTGTCAAAAAGTATTTAAAGAGAGCAAGAATTAGTCTGATATTGGCCATTGAAAAAAGTAAGATATGTCGTAAATGAATTTACGGTAAAAATGAAGCTGAAACAGTAAGTGATTGCAGAACAGAAAATTTATCACATCATGAAAATAATTATTGACCGTTAGAAAAGTCTGAGAGAGAGAGAGAGAGAGAGAGAGAGAGAGATGAAAAAAGTATAGTCAAGAAAAACATAGGGAGTAGAAGGAAGAAAAAGGAAATTTTTAAGGCGCACATTGGAAATATAATTTTGAAAAATATCTCAAAAAGGTTTTGGTCAATAAAAAAACCCATAAAAACTGACATTGATAAAACACCTCACGTGATAGTCAATCTATAAACAAGACTTAATTCTATTAATTTTAGACTCCAACTACTGGTAGTATACGTAATAATCTTGTTTTAGATTAAGCATTTTCACTATCAATTTTTGACTAGTTTATCGTTATTAGTATTATTTTTATTAGAATATTCTTGTTTTATACTCTACGACCGTTAAGTAAGTAACATGAGTAGGAAATAACGTAACTGCTGAGAATATTTTTGGCAGGCTGTCTTATATGGCCAGAACCTGATAGATTTGACACCAGAAACAAGATCGGAGAGCCAAACATATACGTAAAAGTTAGTTGCCAATGTTTAAACTTCATACCAGACCCCTCCAAAAAATATATATATATATATATACAATACATATATATATATATATATATATATATATATATATATATATATATATACAAAAAACAAAAAAAAAAATAAACAAACAAAAAAATAAACAAACAAAAAAATAAACAAACAAAAAAATAAACAAACAAAAAATAAACAAACAAAAAAAATAAACAAACAAAAAATAAACAAACAAAAAACGGTGTCTAAAAATGACTGTTATTATCTTAACACCTCTATTACTTTTGATTTCCGCAGCAATGATTGTTTTAAAAGGTGTTGATTAGAATTTTAATAAAACCCAAACACATGAAAGTAGATTTATACATTTTCTTTATAGTCGAGAATTGACAACAAAGATATTAAACACTATTTGTTTATTAGATTGCTTATTTGCAAGAATAATTTTATATTTATAAGAATATAAAAATATGGGAACCTACTATAATGAAATATTTATTATTTACCATTTTATAAAGAAATAACTATGAAAAGAGTTTTTTATTCATAAATTTTTGAAAATGTCTTTGAACAAGATTTAAATAAACATATAACGACGAGTAACTGTCAATATAAATTTTGAAAAAATGCATTTTTTTCGAGTAATTCTTTCATTTGCTCTCGTCGCACAAATTTCCTAAAATAGATTGAGAGTATCTCTTACATATTTTGATAAGTTTGGAATCTTTTAAATAAATTTTTTGAATAAGATTTATTTTCAAATTTATTTCTTTATAAATTAGTAAATAATAAATCTTTATGAAAAGTATATAGAAAATATCGCCTTGTATTTGGTTCACATTTTTATAATCTTGTAAATAAACAGTGCCGATGGAGTCAAAGGTATATACAGTAGCAGCCATAATATAAGGAATGGAAACAACAAAGACATAAATATGTGTATTACTTAAAAAGTAATGCATGATTAGCAATGAAATTTTTACCGAATAAAGATTAGGGTGTTGTTGGGGACGTGCAGAGTTATTTAAGAAAGAATCAGAAGGAATTTTGAGTTGGTTGCGTGTCTTGCTGCATCCCAAACAAATAAATAAATGAAATTCAAAATGTAATTGAAAACGAGACATATGCAATTTAGAAATCAATGCAACATTTATATACAATTTAACAATATACAGATTGGATAATCAGTGTGTGTCGTGTGGACAAAATGTGTGTGTAATTGTTAGATTTGTGAATGTCTCTTTGTTGAAATTGTTCGTTGATTCGCTGTCTTTTTGTTTGTGTTAATAATTGTAATTGTGAATCATAAGTGTCCTTTGAAAAGAGTTTTTTTTAGAGTGATCTACCCTTAAACGTAGTTGATGTTTTCGTAATGTTGTATGTTCGTTGATGTTTACTTATTTTAAAGTAGTGAATTTAATTCACTGTACATAAGAAAAGTTGAGAAAAGTGTTCACAGAGTTGATTAATGAATGATCGAATATGAGTCAGCGATGTATCTTCGTGCGCGGCAAAATTGTGGTTCGTAGTGGCGTGGAGTATATTGGAAAGTACTCTGCTAATTCGTGAGACTGACTGTCTGGGGCTGTCTACGTTTATTTTTATATCGTTTGAATTTCCAAAAGTGGCTCACTTGATTTTGGCGCAATTTCTGTTTTGCACGTGAACTTCAAGTGATTGACCAATGGGGTTGTTTGCTTTGTTTCTTGCCGTTTTTATTGGTTGAAGTTTTTTAGGTACGTAGGCGTACGATGTGGACTGTGCTTTTGTTAGGGTTGGAAAGGTAAGGATATTGGGCGAGTCCACAGTGTAATGCATAAATATTATACAAAGTTACAAAAATTTACTTAATAGTTTTTTTTTAAAATAAAGATTAAATGGAACAAAGGAAATAAGCTACTGGACAAAAGTTAAGGAACGATCTTGTTAATACTTGATTGTGAACAAAATATCAACAAAATTTAATATTTGATAAACATCCCCTTATTTTCAATGACTTCTCTGTATCGTCGATCACATGATCTAATTAATTTCTTGCAAAAATCAGCATTATTTCCCTCCCATTCGTCTTTCAATAACTCGCATAGGGGATCCTAGTTTTTCGGGTTTCTTTTCTGAGCCCTTTCTCCAATTATCTTCCAAACATTTTCTATTGGATTCAGGTCGGGACTCTGGGCTGGCCACTTCATTAGGGTGATTCCTTCTTCTTCAAATAAAGCCATAACCTTCTGAGCCTTGTGGCAAGGTGCATTGTCCTGCATGAAAATAAGAGATTCATAAAGATTATGGTGTAATCTTGGTACCGCATGCTGCTGAAGAAGCCTTTTGTAAATCTCAGCATTGATATTGCCATGTACGCAGATGATAGGGCCAACTCCTGCAGATGAAATCATTCCCCACACCATCACACTGCCGCCACCAAACTTGACGGTTTTCTTGACACATTGAGAAGACATTCTTTCACCTGTTCTACGGCGTACGTAAGTTTTGTCCTCAGAACCAAATATAGTAAACTTGGACTCGTCACTGAAATGAACTGTATCCCATTGTGCGTCAGTCCAAACAATATGTTCTCTCGCATACTCCAGGCGTGCCCTTTGATTTCGCTTTGAAATGAGAGGCTTCGAAGCTGGAGTACGGGCATGCAATCCTGCATTTTTTAACCTGCAAGCAACCGTTTTCCTTGAGATCTTATCTGTCTCTTCATTAAATTTACTGGCAATTGATGTAGCAGTTTCAAAACGGTTTTTTTGTAGATATTCTAACAATTCTTCGATCTTGTCTTTGCGATGTTTTTGGAGGTCTGTTGGTTTTTGCTTTTGCATCTAACGTTTTATCGATTTTATACCTGCTAATTACACGATGAATGACACTTTTAGACCTATGAACAATATCAGAAACTTCTGAAATTGACTTTTTTTCTTGATAGTTAGCGATAATGAGTTTTTTTTTTCTTCAAAAGAGAGCGTTTTGCGTGTAGAATTTACCATATTGCTTAAAAAAAAGTCCTAATGATAAATGAACTTTTACTTATTGTTGTAAAGCTCCATCGAGTTTTTTAACAATGTAAATTAAAAGTTTATGCAAATTATTAACACCGTTCCTTAACTTTTATCCAGTAGCTTATTTCCTTTGTTCCATTTAATCTTTATTTAAAAAAAAGACTATTATGTAAATTTTTGTAACTTTGTATAATATTTATGCATTACACCTTAATCTTTATTCGGTAAAAATGTCATTGCTAATCATGCATTACTTTTTAAGTAATACACATATTTATGTCTTTGTTGTTTCCGTTCCTTATATTATGGCCGCTACTGTATATCTAGCAATAGTGGTGTAACTGTCAAGGGAATAACCGTCCTTTTTGTAAGCACGATTGTTAAACGTTGCCGGATAGTTTTTTTTTTATTTGTCATGCTGCTTAACAGCCGTAAAATATAAAAGGCTACAGTAATAAGTAACAATGATGTGATCAAGCTTGTAAGTAAAACAATATACCGTGGAGAAAATTGGATATAAAAAAAGAAGTTTCGTTTCTGTAACAAGTTCAGTAAGGTATCCTTCATACCAGATGCGCTGCGAAATATACGGGATGCAAGTTCAAAATCTCGCTCGAAGTTTATTCTTTATTTCAAATCCAGTCGTAGAATATAAAACGGCCTGAACAACAGATGCAATAAAAATAAGATGAAAGATAAACCTCCGTCTAATATAATAATAATGGAATTGCTTCATCTAAGAAATTCAGACAAATTCAAAGACTATGAGTTTTTAATTTTATTATCCCTGTTTATTTACTGCTGCTACTTCATAATCTTGTTTTATCTCTTGTGAGCAGTATGAATTATATACCTATTTGAATTACTGCAAGAAACAAACTTTCCTCTCAGTGAAACAAATTATTGTTGATTTGAAACATCAGGGTGGTACATCTGTTAAATAACGGATCAGTTTTACATTGTTTAGATTCTAGTCTAAAGTATTTGTTCAGCGTCAATTACATCACATGCGTATTAAAAGAAATAAAAATTATGTAAAAATACACCTTTTCTTACAAAAAAAAAAGAAAAAAAAAGAAGAGATAAAATAAAATTTCTTAACTTTTACTAAGAAGTCCTGAAACTTTTTCAGTATGATTTAAATGAAGGTAAATTGAAGATGTGCGAATAGTAAACTATGAAGACCACAGGAGATAATCTGACCAAACGGAAGTTGTGTCTGAGCATCCAGCCGCAAGGCCAACTGCGTGTGACGTTGGACAGCGTCTTTTCTGCTATATCATTTCCGCTTCGGCGTCAGATGAAATTCTCGTATATCCGTTGCCCGTAGGCGGTAAGTGATTGCTCTCTGTGTAAACCATGTCGACCACAGAACCTGCTGCTAAACGCATTAATCTCCGACCAAAAGGTTAACTTTTGTGCGAATCTTTTTATTGATAGTGTTACTTAAGAGGCAAGGAACTGCGGGTTACCTCGATTGGATAAACCAGGGTGGGGGAAACAACCCACCAATAAATAACTGAAAATTTTTATTGTTGAACTGTTAATCAAAACGATTTATTTTATCTTATGTAAGAAAATCCCAATGACCAGTTTTAAGATTAAATTCCAGAAGACAAAGAAGACAATGGACAAAGCCACTCCCGAAAAAAAGAAACGACAAGCAAACAAAGAATAATGAGAAAAATCATCGGCTGAATAATGAAAAGAATAATATGAAAAGTTTAAAATTGAGTTAGAATGAAGTTTACTTCTATTCACCTTGGGAATGAAGTTGTATAGAAATGTGTCATTGGAACAAGAACTATTCAAATTGGCGCTACACTCTCTTTTGCTATGTTCTAGCAGTTTTCGTATGAGAGTAACATTGTCCATTTTACGCATTCTCGCGGGTTAAGAAAATTATTTTTAAATGAATAAATCGTGTTTTTTAAATAACTGAATGGCTTTTATTTGAACCTTTTTTGTAATCGGCATGGTATAATTGACGACAAAAGAGACTACTTACAATTACAAAGAAACGAAATTTTTAGTGGCCGGAGGTGACTTGCGGGCCATAATTTGAAGATCTTTGATCTACTCTGATTTAAAAGTAACATCAGTGACATTACTGATACAGTCACAATATGCATGGATATTTGAGTTCACCCCCTGTATATAAGCAGTAGGATATTGGTTGACCTTTTAAATGTATATTTTCCATTAGTGCCGGCATTCTTTGTTCGAATCCTGGTAAAAAAGCCATAATTTTGAACATTGATTTTTCAATCTCAGGTAGCTGTCCCCATTTGACGCAGTACAGTGTTTCCAAGGGAAAGATGGTTTAGAAAATCTAACACTCACAGGATTATTGAAGGCAAAAGGGAGAGAGGAAAGCGGTGAATAACCTACCTAACGTGTTTGTGTAAATGGTTGGCATGAACAGGGATTAGGAGAGATAGCAGAAAGACAAACATTGCTAAGAGCTACAAAGGACAGGAAGTTGTGGAGAACCATGATTTCTCACACCCTGAAAGGACCCGGCACATAGAAGAAGGAGATTAACAAAATTATTTTGAGAGAATTCAATTTTTAGTGAAAGGCGCTAATAATCTAGGATATTATATCAACAAATGAACTCGGCAATACGATGTTGATCTAGTGCTCAACCTGCATGAGTAATATCATCTGCTCATTCATTGTCAGTCCTGTACTCAACGTTACACACACACACACACATACACACACACACACACACACAAATAAAAATACATATGAGAGATAGAAAATTAAGATCATGGTGTACTAAATCAAATCTTGAAAGTAGTTCTGAAATTAATTAAAAATGCTTTTATGCTTCGGTATTTGATTAACGAAGAGTATAACACAATGTGTCCCCCGTTACATTTACTTAGGCACCCACGTAGTCAAATGGACTGTAACTGGTTTTACCTGGGTCTCAAGGAACTGGTGTTTTATGACTACCAACTGCGTAAAATCGAGATGTGAGAACTCCAAAATAACCACTCGCTGGCTATAAGTAGGAAAAAAGAAATAAAACGTGTAAATAAATAAGTGATTGGGAATTCTGATCATGGACTTATAGGTTCAGACCGCATTCTAGATAAGGGTAGTCGCAGTTAGAGTCAGAGTTTTATTATTTTTAGAAGGTGGGGGTCATGTTCATAATATAAATACAGTGCCAAATCGATCCCTGATATTTAAAGAGTTATTATTACCATGTTTTTATTTACAAATGTCAAATTTGAAAATCTGTTCACTTCATTGACAACCGCGTATTGCTGATGTTGTCCTTTTCTCCTAATTCTCCCCCAACACCTCAATTTTTAAATAATCATCTTAAACTAATTAAAATCGATTTTAAATAAGTTTTTTTAAACCAATTTTAAATAGGTTTATGCGAAAGAAATTTAAGTCAGTTTTATCCTAGAGGCACTTACACAGACAAAGAGAGATAATAAATATTTATCTTAAATGAATCCTTCCATTAGGGATTTTCTGGTGTTCCTGCTATATCTTTAGAGATTCTTGATAAAATCCCCCCCCTAAAAAAAGAATTAGTAATATTATTAGTTCTGACTTGGCTTCTCGATTTCAGCCACTTTCCCATCGCCGTAATGTAGCGTCCCTGCTCTTTTTCTTCTATGGTACCTAGACTTTATTGGCCAGATCTAACCGTAAGTTCTATGCAGAGAATTTCTATTTTCTCGCACTTATCTCTTCTGGCTCCATGCTTTACAGACAACTTTTATCTTCTAAAATTTAAATGCAATGCCAATCGTTATCTTCTGTCATATTGATTAGTCTTATTGTTTCTCTTTTTTCTTATTCTTTCACACTCAGTAACCCCTTGTATCTTAGTGGTTTTACTACCTTGCATCGAATGAAATGAATTGATTAAAAACTCTTAATAAAGCGTTATAGCGAAGCAGATTTATTTTATAAGATGAATACACCTAAAACTTTTTAAAGTTATACATGCGGAGTTAGAATATATGGTCCAAAATATTGTTAAGGTATCATTTTGGATAATACCATATTGCAAATATCACCTGAATTCGAATATGAACATTTTTAAAATCATTTCACCCCAGGCAAGCGATAATGTTAATATGATGCAAGGGGTTACTGAGTGAAAGGAAATGTGAGGATGTTAGTGAGGAAAAAGGACAATAAAAGAACTTGTTTCATGAAGACAGAAATTGGCAATTGACGCTGCATTTAAATTTTTGAAGATCACAAGTGGCAGGAAAGCAAGAAACCGGAAGAGAGTTCCACAGACGAGAAGTTAGATAAAAGACACTATTAGAATAGAAATTACAGTTACATCTGTCTAGTTCAACAGTAAAATGGTAACACCTCGTCAATCTAAAGTACCCTTAAGTTCATGCCTTTGAGATACCAAGGAGGAGAGCTCATTTCCATAACTAATATCTGTAGAAAAGACAGAGAAGCTATGTCACGGCGGTGAGAAAGTTACTGATCTCAAGATGGCAGGTATTGTAACGTTCTGACCTGGCATCTTGACTTCACTTGACTTCTTATGGTTTTGTCGGTAATCTCAAGATATATAGCACGTCACCGGACCAGATATGGCAGTAATATTCAATGCACAAACGAATGGTAGATTTATAAACGTGTAAGATGTATTCTGTCGAGAAAAAATGTCTGGCAGTAAACTTAGTAATTGATTCAATATAAAAATTCCCCTCCATATCAATAGAAAACGTGAGATCAAGAAGACACAATGAGTTCCTTTCCTGGACGTTAGAATCAGTCATGCTGATGGTTCTCTAAGATGACTAAACGATACAGATTTCATTTTGGAGACGTTAAAATTTACAAGCCATTTCTCGTCCCAGTTAACAACTGATTGGAGGGAATTTTGAGATCATCTGCGAATTTTATTTTATCCGACTTATCGGATATCAGATGGCAACATATACAAATGCATCCCAAATATGAAATTTAACTAAAAATTAGAGTGTTCATTGATTCGTTTTCTACGACTTATCAATCTTTTATTTAAGTTCAGAAAATATTTTTAGAATGTAAGAATTTTTGTGGGGAGATAATAATGATTTAGTGATACATATATTACTAATTAATCCATAGATGGGAGAAGATGTATGTGCACGTAAGTGAATATAATGAACTGAACTAGAATTGGAACTCCGCTCTTCGATTAAAAATTTCGAGCCATTATCCATTACACCACCCTCACACCCAAGTTTACAGTACCTGGTATTCCCAAGCAGTCATCCAGTTAGGCGCTGACAGGGCACGGCGTTACTTAAAAAATGGCCTTATGACATTTCTAAGCATGTGAGGCTACAGAAAAAAAAAAAAAAAAAAAAAAAACACCAGCATGCTTCCTAAGCTGCAAAAACATATTTTATAATTTTTATAAACACTTTTATTTGTTATTTTTTTACGGCTTATCAACTTTTTACAGAGTATTTAAAGCCGGAAAATATTTTTAGATTGTAATAATGTTTAGAGATAATAATAATTTACTGATAAAAATTCTACTAATTAACCCATAACTGGGTAAAGAAGAGGTGAATTCATACATTTCCCAAGGGTATTTGGGCGTAAGTAAATATAATGAACCCGACTGGAATTGGAACTTGGCTCTTTGATTAAAAATTCCAAGCCATTATCCATCATCCCACCCAATTACAGCACCTGGTATTTCCAAGCGGTCATCATCTAGGTACTGACCAGGCTCAACATTACTTTGGTGATCGTACGTGAACCGGTGTTTCAACGTGATGTTACCTGAAAGACAAATTTGAATGCAGTGTACAGTTAGATAATATAGTCCAGTACATTATTGAAGGTATATATTGGATACACCACATGAATTCATCCAAATAGTAAGGGAAAATAGGCACCTCGTGCATGCATTTAAATTTAATCTTTGAATATAAAAAAAAAAATAAATCTCTTTTGGCAGAATATATTTAAGAATTAAAGGAGGCAGAGGAAAAATAGTAATTTGTATTTACGATAAACATTAATTATCTCCTTATAATAATAACATATATAATAATATATAATAATATATATCATATATATAATAATAATATATAATAATATATATATAATATATTTAAGAAATTATATATTATATATGTAATAACATATATAATAATAACATATATAATAATATATAATATATAATATATATATATATATAATAATAATAATATAATATACAATAATATATAATAATATATAATAATATATAATATACAATAATATATAATAATATATAATAATATATATAATAATTATATAATAATAATATATTTAAGAAATTAGAGGAGGCAGATGAAAATAGTAATTTTTATTTACGATAAACATTAATTATCTCCATATGTTTGTGCAAGTGCTACCACAAATCCCTAAAAGAAAAATTAATTAATATTTTAGGCAAAAATTTATTTAAAATTAATCGGAAAAAAGGACAACATGAGTAATAGGCAGTTGTCTATGACGTGGACCTTTGTGACATCAACGAATACTCGTTGTCACTTTCGTAATGCTCGTTGTAGTAGAGACTTTGTAATCGCAAATACAACTATAGTAACGCCGTTGAACAATACTGGTGTCAGACGCCTTCGAATAACACTCGCACTAATAGTACTTGTTCGATAATACTCGCTCGAGAAGTAACCCCCGAATAGTGATCCGAATAGCAATCTGTATAGTGATCAGTATAGAGAAATAGTATAGTGAATAGCGAACCGTATACTAATAGAGGATAGAATAGAAATAGTGATCACTTAGATGCTACGCTAATTCCCATAAATACATTTCCTTTACCATCACGGGATCTACTTATTCAAAATGGGATCGCCTGTGCTTGCTCTCTGGTGATCTGTGTTCAAACTCCAGTGTCGATAGCGACACTTTATTCCTATATAACATGGACACAATTTCAAATTTGACAATTGTAAATAAAAAAAGGTAACCATAACTCTTTAAAGAATTAGGGATCGATTTGAGACTATTTATATTGTGAACAGCGTACCCCCTTAAAAATGATACAAATTGTTCGATTGTAAGAGTTGTGGTAGGCAAGAGAAAGTCTAATGAATACTAATCAGCAAAAAATTAGTCATAAAAGAAATTTTCCCTATTTTCTACGAGTGGGCCATTTTACCTCAATAATGCTGTTATAAATAATCGAGAGTGGTCTCCCCTTGTTTTGTTACTGTTGAGGTATTGTGAGTTTCCCGCGTGTCGGTGTATGAATCAAGACAAACAGTTGTAGACAGAGAGTTGAACCGATCAGTCGCTCAGAAAGTATCTGGACTGCTGAGATATTCAGTCCCCCCACGAGGGTGTCATGTGGCACAAGGCCTTTTTAACGTGGGCATTCCCGAGCCATTAGGATCGGCCAAAAAATAGCCATTTGAATTAAACGGGTTCGGCCACCTCCCGAAGGAGACTTCGCCCTTCGGTGTAGCCTCCTTCGGGTTCCTCTCCGTCCGGAGACAGAGAGTTGAACCGATCAGTCTCGCAGAAAGTATCTGGAGTGCTGAGATATTCAGCCACCCACCCACGAGGGTGTCATGCGGCACAAGGCCTTTTTTAATGTGGGGAGACTCAGCCAAAAATAGCCCATTTGAACCCTTCGGGTTCAGGGTCGATTTTACCTCCCGAAGGAGACTTCGGGTTCGGGTTCCCTCCGTCCGGAGACAGAGAGTTGAACCGATCAGTCTCTCAGAAAGTATCTGGAGTTCTGAGATATTCAGTCACCCACCCACGAGGGTGTCATGCGGCACAAGGCCTTTTTTAATGTGGGCATTCCCGAGCCATTAGGGCTCAGCCAAAAAATAGCCCATTTGAACCCGTATAAACGGGTTCAGGGCCGGTTTAACCTCCCCGAAGGAGACTTCGCCCTTCGGCGTAGCCTCCTTCGGGTTCCTCTCCGTCCGGAGACAGAGAGTTGAACCGATCAGTCTCTCAGAAAGTATCTGGAGTTCTGACGCTGACTCTCTCCCCAGAGCTGACTTATATAAGAGGGACCAGTCCATTACTAGTTAGAAGGTGGGTGCGCCCCAACACCCCCCTAAAATTGTTTTTTTTTCTTTTTCATTGTGGGGAGAAAAAAAAAAAATTAATATTTTTTCCTTTTCGGGTCTATTATTAAATTTTGTGTCGCTTTACGTTTTCTTGCAGATCTGCGTTGTTTCTGCTCAGTCTGCGGTATTTGCAGGTCAAACGTATCAAACAATTCGTGTAATTCGTCTTCTTGTGGAATTACTTCCGATTCGTCGGTCTTTCTTTTCTTCAACTGGTTAATGTGCCGTTTGTGTGTATTGGCATCGCTCGCCACGATGATATCTACCTTTGGATCAAAGTGTACAAGAAATAGATCTGAAGTTAATTTTTCTTTTATATCCTTGAATGCTTGCTCGCATTCTTTTGTCCAAATCCAAGGTTTTTCTTTTTTTAGTAGATCGTTAAGGGGATCTCGTAGAATGTGGAGGTCTGGGATAAAGTCCTGGTAATATGACACCAAGCCTAAAAAAACTTTGTAGGGATTTAATATCCTTTGGCTCAGGCATATTTTTTATTGCTGAAGCTCGACTTTTATCTGGCTTTTTCCCTTCTTTATTCACTATATGTCCCAGATACTTGATCTCTTCCAGGAGAAAATCGCATTTGTTAAATCCATATCTTCTTAACCTTTCGAAAACTTTGCGTAAATGGTGTTTGTGTTCATCCACCGATTCACTTTTTACAAGAATATCGTCGAGATATGCTATTGTGTAGTCTAACCCGGATAACATCGTATCCATAATTTTCTGGAATATTGCGGGTGCTGTCTTCACCCCGAACGGTAAACGTTCGTATCTAAACAAGCCTTTATGTGTGTTAATACATAGTAACTTTGCACTTTCGTTATCCATGGGTACTTGCAAGTATGCCTCGCTAAGATCTATTTTCGAAAAGATTTTTCCGCCATTTAACTTTGCGGACACTTCGGGACTTGGTAGTGGATAGTGAAACTCTTCTATTGCCGGTTGAAAAATCGGCGCAGACGCGAATTTCGCCCGACTTCTTTACGTAGACAGCCGGAGCTGCCCAGTCACTGTATTCTGTTTTCGAGATCACACCAATTCTCGTTAGTCTTTCGAGTTCTTGATCAATTTTCTCTAATGCGGCAAAAGGGATGCTACGCTTTTTTTTAAAAATTGGTTGGATATTTTTCTTCAGCTGTATTTTTGCTGATGCTTCAGTGCAACGTCCAAGTCTTTCAGCAAAAACTTCGGGGAATTCCGTTTTCAATTCTGCTTGTAGATTTTTTATATGGTCTTTGCTTTCACTAATGTGGCAAAAAGAACTAATGGGCACGTCCCATAGGTTGAACTTAGTGATTGCGTCAGTCCCAAACAGGTTGTTTGTGTTTTTCATTAAACATTTTCATCGACTTATTGTTGAAAGTTACATTTACCCATATTTCCCCTTCAAATTTTATCTTTTTTTCAGTTACCGTCCTCGCTATTTTGTTGGATTTTAGCAATGTTGGTTTTCCTAGATTTTTCCATGTTTGCGTGTTAATGATTGAAATGTCAGATCCTGAATCTAGTTGCATTTTTACCTTCTTGTTGTACATTTTTACATGCAGTTATTTTCGAATATTCAGGTCTTGATCTTCGTCTAACTTGGTAACTTTTACTCGACTTCTGTTTAATTTTCTACACTTTGACATCTTATGTCCTACTTTTTTGCAATTTCTGCACGCTTTATTTTTATATGGGCAGTCATTGTACCAGTACCACTGGCCACATCCATAACATGCACTGGGAGGGTTTTTTTTCTATAGCCTCTGTTCGTTCTTGTAGTAGGATACCACTTCCGTTCTGGCGATGGAGAACTGAAACTAGTCTTCCTATATACTTTCTTCACATTTGCGATAGCAGTTTCTTCTATTTTTTCTGAATCTTGCTTAATGCTTACGCATTGCTGACAATACTCAGCTAGCTTTTGTAGTGTCATGTTTTGGTCAATTTCTAGTTTTGTTAAAATGCGTCTTCGCATTTTACTATCTTTTTTAGACACTAAGCCTAGCACGAATATTAGACACTTGAAATTGTCTGCCGATAATTCGGACAAGCGAAAATCGTCACACGTCTTATTTACGATTGACGCGAACGTTGTGTAATCTTCCTTCTCGCTTTTTTGGATATTCAGGCATTTCCACCTTTTGTGAAATAATGAAAATCTGGGATTAAAGAGCTCTTATAATAATTCAATTGCTTCATCGAATTTTAAATCTCTTGTCTTTTTGGGCAATATAAAATCTGTAAACTTGTGTTCTGCCGTTCCCAGTTTTCGTAGCAATAATCTTATTTTTTTCTCATCTGTCTATGTTTTTGGCAATCAACTTCATAAAAATCCTGATATCTATGGTAGTATCTTTCGAAAGTCTTTTCCTATTCTGGGTTATAAGTAAAACTTTCGATCGTTGACCATATTGTGTCTTGGGAAAAAATATTTTCATCCGAGTCTTTCTGCTTGGATAGTATAGCTTTATGTACAAGTTCGGCCATTGCTGTTTCTTTTCATTTTCTTCTTGTATTTTGTGTAGTTCCAGAAATCGTATTGCGTTTTCTTCCTTTTGCTCTTTCTGAAATTTAAGTTGTTCTTCTTGAATTTTAAGTTGCTCTTTCTGAAAACATTCTTCACTCTCTTGCTGTCTTTGCATCTGATACTTAATGAGTTCCAGCATAGTTGATTGAAATTGCTCCATGATTATGTATGTGTAGAGAAAAAAGAAAAATTATGTGTTTTTTTTTCTCTCTCTGATGGGGGGCCAAAAAATTCAAATTTTCTGGCACGACAAATTTTTTTTTTTTTTTTAGCACAAATTGATTATTATAGCTTCCAATTTAATCAATAAGTTAATGTCTAACTTACAGTTTTTTCTTTTTGTCGATAACTTGTAATTCTTTGCTGTAAATGCTTGAACTCTTTTAAAATTTTTCCGTGTTGGAAATCGGTTATTATTTCTGTTCGAAGCCAAGTCGCCACTGTTGAGATGTTGTGAGTTTCCCGCGTGTCGGTGTATGAATCAAGACAAACACAGTTGTAGAGGAAAATACTGGTATATTCATAAAAGCAATTAACAATAGAGTGATTAGTAGAACGAAGGTTGGTTAGTACGAAACAATATCCAAAATCTATAGTCCAACGGTATGTACCGGGTAAGCTTATCTGGACTGCTGACTTATATAAGAGGGACCACTCCATTACTAGTTAGAAGGTGGGTGCGCCCCAACAGTTACTCTCCTCTTTGAGAGTGCTATTTCTGTTTACTGGGACTATAAAAATACACTAATACACGAACCTTATATTCTGAGTTGAATAAAGCTTTCTTAAAGCCTACACCAACGTACTTTTGTCAATAAAAATGCCGGAAAATTTTTACAAAACCAAAGAGTGATGAAAGAACGAAAGTAAAATTATATTAATTTCACGACATAACACATAAAGAAATACAGAATTCCTTCAGTTAAAAGTAGGGCATTCGTATCGCAGTAATGACAGGAACCAATGTCCAACAAAAGTTGAAGCAATTTCATTTTTTTTGTTTACCTTTGCTTTCATTTTCCCGCTATTGTATTTTTGTCGTTCAAGATAACGAAAAAATTAATTTAAAATCCAAGTACAGATAAGACAGCCTTTTTTTTTATTAATATTAAACCGACGCTTGAAAATAATTAAATTTTGTGCGTGAAACAATAAAACATAAAACTTTTAATCGCATTCGTATATATATATATATATATATATATATATATATATATATATATATATATATATATATATATATATGTGTGTGTGTTTTGAATAATAAAAAATCTTGAGAAATTAAAAAATTAAGAATTAAAATTTTCAGACACACTGAGCTGTATATTAATATTTTTTTGTTTTATTATTTCAGTTAGATTTCTCGACTAGTTTCGGCCACACACACACACACACACACACACACACACACACATATATATATATATATGTGTGTGTGTGTGTCATAAATGTCATAGACTATGCGAATATGATGACTACTACGGAAATTCAAAAACCGCGCTCTGAAAATACTTTAAGTTCGAGGAATTTGGATATATTGAAAATCAGCAATGTAAATTTGAAATCTTGGCTATTAATTGGATTGAAACCCTAACCATGAGGTCTGGATGTCGGGTCGCAGCTATCTCATCTCCCATGCAAGACAATATTCTAATCTATTCTGACACACAACCGCGCACGCGCGTGACAGAGAGAGAGAGAGAGAGAGAGAGAGAGAGAGAGAGAGAGAGAGAGAGAGAGAGAACGCACAGAGAGATCAAGGGTGTATGAAGTTATTTCACAACCAAATATATATCTATAAATAATACTTAAGTCAGAGAAGATTTCAGATCTCCAAATTTGGATCAACCCACCATTAACGTATTTAATGCTCTTATTGATTTTATAACAATCCCATGCTCTGGTCTCATCAACTTGAGTTTTATATGTAATAGTGTTGCAGAGATATGTATGCAAGAAGTAAAAAAATAAATAATGGTGCCATTTGTTTTCTTTGCTCATAAAAATTAACATGTGTTTGACACGTTTTGTTGTTTTGTTGTAAAAGCATCTTGAACGTATAAAACACGTGCTTCAAATATTCTTTAAGAAACCACACCCTCATTCGCATCCCCTTTATTCCCCCTCTTCCTCTTCCCGGTGTTAGCTTTAATGTTCAAACGCAGTTTCCTAAGAAATATCAATGGCTGTTCATGATTTTGGCGTGTTTGAAAAACGAAACGAATGTTTGATTTGACACAAATCAAAACACTAATCTGCATAATCTTGCAACGAACAACTTGTAAATCATTCGGTTTAAATTTGTTCGAAAGATTTTTGTGACGTTCTACACATGAACATAGCGAAAAATAACAGCAAAAATGGATTGTTTCAAATGATGTTGTTTCTAAATTTTCTATAATAACATTTGATATCAAGAATAACTTGGGTGTTATATGTGTATATGTTGTAGATTTGCATAGGCAGAAGCGAAGTGTCAACATGATTTCATCTTGTATTTGCTTTCACTCCAAGTTTTGTATTAAGAAACATAGAAAGGAAACCAAAAGAAAGAAAATGACACAAAGAAAGAGGATGAAAAAAAGATGAAAAAAAAAAAGAAGAAAGAATATAAAGTGGAAGCGGAAAGTGAAGAAGAGAAAAGAGACAATGAAGAAGAAAGTGAATAGAAAGCAGATGACGGGGAGGAAGAGAGATAAAGAGAGAAAAAGATGACAGAAAGGATAAAGAAAAAGAAGACAAATTGATGAAGGAAATTATGAAAAAGGCAAAGAAGAACAACGAATAAAAAGAAAATAACGAAGAAGAGGAGGACGGAGAAAAAGATGATGATTATTAGGAAGAAGAGAAAGAGGAATCGGAAGATCAAGATGAAAAATAATGATGATAAAGAAGAAGAAGAAGAAGAAGAAAATGAATAAAAAATGATTAAGACAAAATTTTGTTAGAAAAAAATCAAGAGTGCTTTTTGGTACCCTCTAATATTCGAAATAATATTTAAAATATTTTTTTCTAAAACCACCTATTAATTGTAAAACTCGGCAACTTTCTTTAATCACACTTACGAAACTTCCAACACTTGAGGGATTTTAAGCTAGTCCCTGCGAAAGGTGTAAATGAGGCCTCTGACCCCAGTATGTGATCCTGGATTCCAACTATATATTAACTGAATCATAATTTATTTGAACTTTCCCTGAAATTTTGAATCAGAGTTAAATTAACTGTGTCGATTTTTGGCATTTTTAGAGAACAAATGCCCCGAAGTACCATTAGTAAACATAGAAAATTTGGTTGTCATAGCTGTAGCCATTCTTGAGTTACGTGATGACAAACAGACAACAAAGACATTTGATGAAATATAGATTCGACTTCGATTTTAAACAATCTCATAATTTCTCTTGTTTTTTTCTTATCTCTCTCTTTATCAACAGAGGTTTTACCTTTGCTGTTTCTACCAGAAGATCCCTAACTCTGATAATATTTAACCTTTCATTTGGAGAAATCACGATCTGTGATCTCGCATGAGCGAGATTTTTTTCCAGATGTCATGAATATGTTTCCGTATCTTTCATGCCCAAGGAATAGCAGAAGAAAATCAGGAAAAATGACATGAAAAATAATAGAAAAAGAAGAAAGAATAGAACCGAAAGTTAAGGAAAAAAATATGAAGGAACGAAAGCAAAATGGACTCTGTTTTGACACTCTTCCCCTAAAGTGGTCGGTTCCTGTTTTCAGTATTGTCTCCCGTTAACACCTGCAAGACTCGCGTTCTTATTAAAGGCGTAGGAACCGAAGCAATTATGTTTGTGCTAAGCGATCCGAGATGGACCAGGTGTCGTCTGCTCTGCGCTCACAAAAGTAGCCATTTCAGCGAGGATGCTGAGAGCCTGGAAAAGTAATTAAGGATAATTTAAAAATAAAACATGAGAAAAAGAAAACAAAAAAAAAATGGAAATCAGACATGAGGAGAAAGTAGTTTCCTACTGATATTATTTTGTCACCCAGTCAAGCAGTGGCCATCTTAGATGAACCTTACAATGAACAAAACTTGTGTTTTTAATATAAAAGTCACATTTTTCCATTGAAGAAGGAGTAGGAAGAGAAGGAAGAAGAGAAGCAGGAAGAAGAAGAGAAGAAGGTGGAGGAAGATGAGAAAGAGGAGAAGAAGGTTATTGAAAGACAGAGGAGACTGAAGACGAGAGCTGTAGCGGTTTTGCTGTCGGTAGTGGATTCGAGCAAATGTCATAAATTGGAAGTGCAGCCCATAATAGTTGGAAAAGTCTGAAATCAATCATATCTACCAATCTATCTAAATATTTTTTTTTATCGTCGTCTTCACATCTCCTTCCATTTGCACACTGATCTATCTATCTGATTAATATGTTCATACTATCTGCGTTTATTTATTTTATTTTTTGTCAGTGTAAATAAAGCCGGTGTTTGTTTCCTTCCTGTATTTTGCCAACGTTACTCTTGTTATCGATCTGTCTAACCCATCCACCACCATCCGCATGCACAAACCCACAGGAAAAAATAGGTACACACATACGAGCCTTTGGTTCCTATTTACTTCTATTAATATTTCCATAAATGGATAACAACACAGATTTATAAAATACAAATACACTTATATACAATGCTCTAAACAAATTCAACATGTCTTGATTAAAACTTATGGATTTAATTGTTTAGCCAAAAAATATTGAATCCGTTTTCATGTTTGTTTGCAAGCAAAATTATCATTTTTTTTTTATTAATCCACCATACATTATAGATACGGATGTGATTTTCAAATTAGTAAATACCTGCGTGGGAAATATATTTGCGGTAATTAGCTCTGGTATTGTCCTTCTTTACTTTACAAGATTGTCTCAGATCACATTTAGCCTTTTGGGGTGATGACTAAAATGATGCATCCAGCCTTCATCAGGTGTTTTCCGATCCGCGTAACCTACAGGGAATTTTGATCCGAACTCTTTATTTAGTCTAGAGGGGTAGATTGATCTCGTTCCTCTGTCCATGCAGAGGGATATCTCGTTAATTCTTATTAATATCACGTTCTATCTTATTAATTCTTATTTAATAATGCTCAGTTATTGCCTGCCCTGTTTCCACTGAGTCTGGTACTTATTATCCAGCTCGAGATTGAATAAACAAAATAAAATATCATTATAATTAAGTTGTACCAATTTCTTAGATAAAGATTTTCATCATATTTTTGTTGCTTTTTATTGCAACATTTAGGTCGTTTTTACATTCTACTAAGCAACATGGAATGGAAATAAAGAATGATCCTTAAATGATAATTATGATACAATTTTTTTATCAATTCACCCCAAGCGAGGTGATAATGCCAGTAAGACGTAAGGAAGTGAAAGAGAAGTCTTTAGAAGAAACCAGGAATCCAGTTCTAAGCAGGAAACAAAGAATAAACTTCTCTTGTTCAAAAGACCTGGAAAGAGTGTGAACCGGATGCTAGGCGAACCTATCTTCTCCTATTGAGGAAAAAAAGAATAAATAGCAAATAAAATTTCAACGTTAAGACGGGGATGTTAAAAGTATGGAGTTGAAGTTGATTTTAGAAGTAACCGGAAACCCAATTCTAAACTGGAAACGGATAAGCTTCAAAAGACCGGGGAGAAGTGTGAACCAGACGATAGGCGAACCTATCTACTCCTATTGAAGTACACAAATCATTTTTCATTTTTTCTATCTGTCTTCACACACACACACACACACACACACACACACACACACACACACACACACACGCACGCACACACACACACACATACGCACGCACGCACACACACACACACACGCACGAACGCGCGTTTGCACACACATGTGCACACACACGTGTGCAATCACATGCATAGATATATCTATATATTAATTCATTCACACACTCAAGTCCTGTTGACTTTCTGATAAGTATAGGGTCACAGATCACAACACAATAAGCATTGCTACTGTGGATTCCATAGTAAGCAGTAGGTTTTTGCGTGATGGATTTGCTAGCTCCATAACCTGCTTTTAATTCAGAGTTGTCCTCCCCCTAGACTGGTTACCAATCACGGCTAACTATTTAAACCGTAGCTGGGAAAAAAAGATGGATTCATGCATTTCCAAAGGGTATTTGCGTGTAAATAAATGCAGCGAACTTGACTGGAATTCGAACTCGGATTTCCGTTTTTTTCCGGTATCTGCTACACCATTACATCCAATATATACTAGGTTTCTCAGATAAGAGTTTTGAACATTTTGTAATTTCATGAACCAATAAGCTCTTTCATTTTTTAGATGAAAAGTCGTCTCCTATGTTCACACGTATGACATATGAACTTTATTGAACATTGACACTAAAACTAATGAACATAGGGGAATAAAGGAGTTGATGAAACACAATGGGTGAATCTATCTGTAGTTCTATATATTGTGTATCTACAAATATTTCTATGAAATTTGTTTGTTAATAACTGCTAAAATGTATTTTCTTCAATTGAATAATTTTGAAACTATGAGTAAAAGTATTAGCTATCAAAACAATCACAGCTGTTCTAAATACCTAATTAAGTGTGCGTACATTTTTGAAACACCCCATAAAACATACGCATGCGCAAACACACGCACGAACACTGCAGGCGGGTGGCAGATGTTACCTGTTTACCAAACAGTATTATCAATTGCAACTGCACATTGTTTCGGGGCTTAGTTTCATCTTGATCGAAGGGCGTAGGCAGAATCGGTAGTTTTTAGGCTCTACTTGATAACATAGCAGATGCATAACGTATATACAAGTACAAGCAAAATTATATGGATCATGTATAGTTTCTAGCATGAATATACCCAATAATGGATGCCTGTCTGCTAAGGAGGCTAGCCAATCCCTGTTGTAGACGCCTGCGCAGACACATTCAAACACACAGAGTGCCGACTTGTGGCTTACACTGCAACTATGCTGAGCGGATCTTGGTTGCAATTTCTAGGATAGAGAGCATCATCTGCCGTGAACAACATTTTGCACAAGGACAGTACACTCGGTCACGATGGCTTGTGACTTCGTGCTAGCACAACCATCGACGAACATTTCTGTCTGCCCAATTTCCATCAGTAGGCTTGCGTATGGATTTTCGTCACTTGCCAACGGTGCCGCACGCCCAGATCACTTCCTCAGGCCGATAATATCAAGAAGTCACCATGATGATATTCTGAACCAGGGTTTCATGATCGGAAAGCGAAAATTCTAACCGCTCGCCTCCCCATATATATATATATATATATATATATATATATATATATATATATATATATATATATATATAAAAGGGTGGTGTTTCTTTAAGATGGATTATATATTAGGGTATTTCATTAAGACGGATCAAAGTCAGCAGTAAATAAATCAGTGTTATTGGTGAAAATTTATTTATTTCTCTATTGGAGTATATTATTTAAGTCATGGCAATTATATGTGAAAAGTAATATCGCCCAAATGTCCGCTAAATCTGAAAAAAAAAAAATCATTAGACGCTTAAACTTAATTCTCATTTAAAATCGGAGTTATTGGAACACACTTTACACACACACACACACACACACACACACACACACACACATATATATATATATATATAATATTAGTGGTAAATATACATACCCATATTTTATATATATATATATATATATATATATATATATATATATATATATATATATATAAAGTTAGTACTCACAGTACTTTACAGCCGTCGATGGTTGCGCAAGCATAAATTCACTAGTCATCGTAACCGAGGCTTTGAGCGTACTGATATTGTTTGGATTAACTGGTTATCACTGACACTCAAGTCTTATATACGTGTCACTTTGCCGAACGGAAAACATGACATCGGAGCTCGTGCCCTTGCTCATTGGAAATAATTAACCTTGATGGGAAGAGTAACTGATCCACTGCAGGAGAAGTGACTGACATCAAGAAAGAACAACTTAGGTAGTTGAGGATAATAAGAGTTGCTTGTAAACGAATGTGGTGAAGGTGACAGCTTGGCTAATGTTCATGACGAAGAAGAGTTTAGAGAAGCTGGCTAGGGGGCGGATATTGTGATAGAGGATATGGTTCCGCTTGTATTTAAGACGGCATTACGTTGAGTGATGCAACAATAGAAAATGGAAAAATTGTTGATAGCACCCATGTCTCTTTGAATAGTCTAGCAGATGATGAAACTACTGCCATTGTGGCAAGGTTACGAGAGTTGTATGATGATGCTGAAGTTCAGGTCCGTTTCAATCTTCGATACACTGAGTTATAAATTGAGTAGATAGACGGCAAAGGAAAATGTCGCATTAAATCATAAGATAACTAACAGCATCAAGCTTCTTTTCGCTGTCGGGTATTGCTGAGAGAAAGGGTAGGAGCTACGCCAAGTACAAAGAAGATGAGAGGAAAAGTGGAAACTGAAGAAAGATTTGAGCAAGATAGATACATGGCACAGAGTCGAGTGATAAAAGGACAATCATAGTGAAAAAAAAGCCAGAATTCAAAGAACTATAAGATTAAAGTCAAAGGCTCCAAAATAACTTAGAGAAGGTTAGGCAAAAGATAACAGCAAAATCAAATAGTATCAAGCGCTACATGAACAGAAAAAAATAGGCTTTTATATATAGGCTTTTATCTACTAACCAGAAAATGTTCTTTCAGTCCTTCACCAGAGGCGACAGAAACTCTGACCAACCAAACCCGGAAGACGTTATAAAACTGGTCACAGCTCTGGGGAGTACTCATTGTTGACCATGTTTGCCACAGTCTCTGAATATGGAATCCAGTGAAGTCCGTAATCTGTTCAATTTCAGAGGTCGGCAGTGAAGATTCAGAGAAAGTAGCGGTTGTTAAGTAATTCTTTAAGTCTTCGATATCAGGTTGGCAGTGCAGACAATTTGGGAGAAAAAATGGCTGCCTTTATACACGTCGCATTGAATATTTTGAGCTTTCTGATTGGTTAACCCTTCTGTTGGTGAACTATAAAATGAGTCATTTAGGCTAGCTCACTAGTACATACCCACCAAAAAACTGCAACACTCATTGCTCACAATAATACAGTGACTTGGATAAGAGGTTGAGCCAAGCCTACAATACGTGCCACAACAAGCAAACATTAATATCATTGGATTTTGAATATTGTATAAGATGCCAAAATGGAAACCACACGGTCAGGATGGAATTCGTGGATTTGGGCTGAAGCGATTTTCCAACCTGCATGACAGAATTGGACAACTGTTAAATGTGTATGTTACAAATGGATGTGTGAATGAATGGATGGTGGAGGGGAGAGCAACACTCATTAAGGATAAAACCAAAGGTTTTCAATGTTGGAAATTACCGCCAAATTCCGTGCTTGAATTTTTCATGGAATTTATTAACTGACATAATGTCAGAAAAGACTTATGAACATCATTTCCAGGCCACCATAAAAGGTGCTGAAAAAGATATTTGGACATTAAACATCAACTTACTATTGATAAAGTTATTCCCCTAAACGACAAATGACGTCGAACCAACATGTGTATAGATTGGATTGATTTTAAGTAGGATTATATGGTTCTCAATTACTTGGTATTCAAATGTTTACAAATTTTCGGTATAGTCATTAGCCTTATGCAAACCAACATACCTTACTGGAAGCATACCTTCCTGGAAGACTAAACGCTTGCAATCAAGCCCTTTCGGCTGCCTGTATACGAAAAGAAATATTTCAGTGTGATTCCTTTTCTCTTTTACACTTTGTGCTTACTCTGATATCATTATCAATGGTTTTAGAGAAAGTAAAAATCAGATACATTTGGGACAAGCGGGTGAATGCTATCAACCATTTCCTTTTTATGGACGATCTCAAATTCTTTACCAAGAGTGTGACGAAGAGTGACTTATTGGTGTAAATGGTGAATATGTACTGCAATAACGTCGGTATGGGGTTTGGAATATCGAAGTACGTTGTACTGACTATAGAGCGAGAGAAAAGAGTCGCTGGTACAGGGACTGAATTACGAAATCATCGCTGACCCAAAAGATACTGGATACAAATAACTTGGTATTTTGAATTTTTGTCATCCTTGAAAGACTAATGAAAAAACTGATTACAGGCATACATGAAAAGCTTCTTCTGAAATCCAAGATGAATATATGTAATCTTATAACTACCGTTAATACCTGAATATATCTGTGGTAAGATATAGTGGAGGCAGTATCTGTGATAAGGTATAGTGGAGTAGTGGTTGAGTGGAGAAAGGTGGAGTTACAAACTCTGGCTAGAAAAACACGAACCCTGCCTTTTGAGAATGGTACCATGCGCCAAAATTCAAATGTGATAAAATTATACACTTCACGAAAATTAGATAGAGGACTTATTGGCATTGAAAATGTGTAGCAAGTGAACCTAAGTCGTTGAACTGTTACCTAATAAACAGTGGAATAACACTCCTAAATTACGTAACAAAATCCCAAAACCTTGTAAAAGAAAGAATCAAAAACAAAGAAAAATACAGGAAGAGGGTACAAAGGGAGATAAGTTAAAAGCAAGTGAGGCGATGCCGCTACATGGACAGTTGAGAACGACACCAAAGCCAATAAGACATTAGACAAAAGACGAACTGAAATGCGAGATTGAAAGCTACTCGTCGCCGCCCAAGACCACGCCTTGAATATTAATTATGCCCGGAAGAAAATTTATTAACAAGTGGTTTCGCACAGGTGCAGGCTGCGTGATATGGAGGTGGCAAATGTCGCCCACATCCAGCGGTTGTAGAATACAAGCGCTGCCATAATAAAGTAGCCTCCCCTTTGTATTGGTGTCTATGAAGAAAGTATGAATTTGAAATTCAACAGAAAATAGTACCACCACAAACCAGACAACCACATCATGATCCTATGGGATTTCAAAATCCCAAGAAACTGCAACCTTGAGGCCAGCAAACCAGACATTGATAAAAAGAAAAGAAAATGCCTCCATATCGATTTGGACGTTCCTGCTGACCATAATATCAAAGCACAAAGAAATTGAATAACTTAAATAGTACACTTTTTTATCGATGTTCTTAGAATGTGGGACGTTCAGGCCACTACTGTCTCAGTTACCATACGGCGATGGGGTTTATATCACCGAACTTAAAGACCTACATTTAGAAAATGAGAATAAAAAACTAGTATCCAATCGTTTCGAAAGTATGCGTTGCTATGGCCCTGCAAATATTCTTTGAAGGGTGTTATCGATTTGAAGTCACGCTATTTTGTGGAAAACAGCTATTATGCAAGATCTCCGGTTGAAAGAGGAAAATCGTGCGGAAGAAAAGATGATAATAATAATAATAATAATAATAATAATAAACACGGTTACGGAGATGGGACCTGTTCAAATTCTATGGGACTACACAATACACACTGACAGAACAATCAAAGCCAACCGCCCAGACATTGTTATTAAAGATCACAAACAAAAAAGTGCCTCCTTATTGATATGGCAGTCCTTGCAGACTGCAATGTATCTTTGAAGATATTCAAAAAGCTGTCAAAATACAAGCACCTTGAAATAGAAATCTCAAAAATGTGGTACATGGGAACATCAACAATCCCTGTTGTAGTTGGAGCCCTAGGACTGTTTGGAAAAGATTCCAGTAGACTATTCGAGGGATTCCTGGAAGTCCATGCCTCAAAGAGATACAAAAAATTGTTTTGACAAGTACAGCCACACTTTACGAAGGGCTTTATCTATGTAATTTTCTTTTGTCAGTGGAAAGTGTCATGATGCCATCTCTAACTTTAGGTCCCTGGGCGGGACCTGAAAAGAAATGTGTCAACACCAGAAATCAAAGGAAATAAAAATAATAATAATATTGGGTTGGTGCATAATTATCAGGCGTAATTAAACAGTCATTATAATGAACAAAGAAACATAACAATTCAACAATAACATTTTAAAATTATTATTCCGGAGCGTATAATTATCGACACGCATTTTTATAATCTGAGAATAAAATAATATTTTTATTAAAAAAATGTTAAAAAAACAGCAATTTTTATTAACAAATAACTCGCCTACAAAAACGCCTGATAATTGTGCACCAACCCAATAATAATAATAATAATAACAATAATAATAATCAAAAGCACTTATGAAAAGGTCACTAGAATTTATCGTATTTTAATCACAGCAAATTTTTTGTTAAATAAGTAGAACAACAATAGCCAATTAATAATTGTTCAAGCAACTTATCTCTTGATCAACTATATATATATATATATTAATTATTTTTTAAAATTTAATTACTTCTCCGATTAATTAATGCTGGTCTTGTTTTATACAATGTTTTCCTTCTATTTCTGGTTCGCCTGAGAAATCAATATGCATATATATATATATATATATATAGTTTTAGACAGTCAAATAAAATATAAGCAACCGTGTAAACCAAATATATATATATATATACATATATATATATATATATATATATGTATTATTTGGTTTACATCTTTTGTGCACCAATTGAAAGACAAGTATATATATATATATATATATATATATATATATATATATGTGTGTGTATTATTTGGTTTACATGCCTGTTTATATTTTATTTGGCTGTCTACATAACTATATATATATATATATATATATATATATATATATATATATATATATATATATATATATTTTAAAACACACTCAGATTTACCTGACACTATTAGGAACATACTAGTAGAAAAACAAAAATATATTAACTGCATCCACTTGCAAAATAGACTAAAAATAATGGAAGCTCTAATAATAAAAAAGAAAAAGCCAACTCTTAACAATATTAACTATGAACAAAGCCACAATGTGCTAACTGTATTCGGAAACTAAAAACATCACTACCACACACTGAACATACACAGAACACACACTCTCTACTAAGCTGATAATTGAATCATCCTTGATAATGGCTAGAGGTATAGCCGAAAGCGCTCGGAAATACAGAACATTCGGACAGTTCTTACACACTCTTTGTCCAGAAAAGAAAGCTCTTGTCAGAACACAAGAAAATTAAATAAAAAGCTCAACCGTAGTACCTTGTCTGTCGTTTTTAATGAAACATATATATATATATATATATATATATATATATATATATATATATATATATATATATATATATAAATGCGTATTGATTTCTCAGGTGAACCAGAAATAGAAGGAAAACATTGTATAAAAACAAGACCAACATTAATTAATCGTAGATGTAATTAAATTAAAAAAAAATAATTTTAGAAAACATCAACTATAGAAATATATATATATATATATATATATAATACACTTTTTCTTATTCTATGTCGTAGAAATTTCAACTCTCTGATTTTAAATATAAATGTCCTTCTAATTCACATTTTCTTTAAAACCTTCTCGTTGCTCACATGTCCATGGTATTATTAGCATCCTTCTGTAGATCGCTGTTGCGTTAAGTCTCCACTTCATCTATGAGAAAATAGTCCAGTATGGACAGGCATTTTTACTGAATACCTACTGTAAAGGACGTAGCTTCCTAAGTGCCTTTTCTATAAATGTTTTCAATTGTTTTGATGAGTTCTCATCTTTGGTACCTCAAATTCAAGAATTTAAGCATAGTACTTGATTGGCATCTAGGTCCCATCATTTTGCTCTTGAAATCGCTAAGTGTAACCCTAAGTTCTATTCTAATGGTTACATCTCTCGCATTTTTCGCCTGTGGAACTCTTTTTCAGCTTCTTGCATTCTTGTCAACTATGATCTTTAAAAGTTTTAATGTAACGTTAATCATCATCTTCTGTCTCCTTGAATCCTGTTCTTTTTTATTGTTTTATTCCCCAGCAAAGGTTTACAGTTTCCTTCACTTTCAGTAACTCATTGTATCTTAGTGGCCTTTTTGCCTTGCTTGGGATTAAATCCAAACTATACAACTACTGCCTCACCGACTCTTGCTTTCCAGCCTATTGGAAGTCCTCATCTGTTGTGCCTGTCTTTAAGAACTCTAGAGACGCTTCTGGCCATCTAACTACCGTCTATTACCACTCTTTGGTAAATTCTTTGAGGCTTTAATCAACGCCGAAGTGGTTAACCACTTTAATTCCTATAATCTGCTCTCCGACAAGCAATATGGTTTCCGCTTTGCCCGATCTACTGCTGACGTGCTCACAGCCATAACTGAATTTGCATACCAGCTACTTCACAATGACGGAGAAGCTCGAGTAGTGGCTCTAGATATCTCTAAAGCATTTGATAGGGTTTGGCATGACGGTCTTCTTCGTAAGCTTCAAGGATACGGCATTACAGGACGATTATTTTGACTTAATATAATCATTCCTGTCAAACCGTGAAATAAGCGTCGTTTTAAACGGGTTCCCCTCCAGTTCTTTTATCACGAACGCCGGTGTTCCCCAAGGCTCCATCTTGGGCCCTACATTCTTCCTGATCCTCATTAACGACCTTCCCGATGTCATCAGTTCCCAATTAGGCATCTATGCGGACGTCACCACTATTGACTCCTGCCTCAATAGTAAATCTGGTATGGTTGACAAAACTAACCTGGTCGCCGGTCTCGAAAAGACCACCAATCTGTGGTTGACTGGGGCAAGAAATGGCTTGTAAACTTCAATGCCTCCAAAAGGAAACTGCTCAACACAGAGAACCCTTCCCGCTTCCCATCAGAATGGCTGATGCCCAACTTCACGAGAACGCCTCGTTGCGCCTGCTCGGTCTCACACTTTCCGCTGACCTGAGATGGAACAAATACATAGACTCAATAGCTACCACAAGGAAAAGTTTGTTCTCTGCGTCGTACCAGAAAGTTTTTCTCGTCTGAGTCCATCTTTCAAATCTATAAATCAACCATCTGTCCTTGCATGGAATATTTCTGTCATATATGGTCTGGTGCTCCCGCTGTAAGTCTCGAGGACCTCGACAAAATCCAGAGACAGATATGTAATGTGATAGGTCCTGGTCTGGCATTTAGTCTACAGTCGCTTTCTCACAGACGTGTCGTGGCTTCCCTCCGTCTCTATTATAAGTATTTTCACGGTAACTGTTCCCACGAGTTGCTTTCGCTGGTTCCCAGACTGCATGAATTTAAGCGAGCTACTAGGTAGGCATCTCGGTCCCACCCTTTCACTGCCGAAACGGTTAAATATAAACGTCTCTTCTACTCAAACAGCTTCTTCTCTCTCACTTCCCGTCTATGGAATTCTTTTCCTCATACTTGCTTCCCTGATAAGTATAATCTTCAGATATTCAAGTGTAATGTCAATCGACATCTGATAACTTGATCTTGTTCCCCGTCTTTCTCTTTACCCTCTCCCCGAACACGCTTCTTGTCTCTTGTTCTCTATCCTCTGTAACCCCATGCGTTCTAGTGGCACTCCCGCCTTGCTTGGGGTGAAATGCTTAAAAAATGATAATAGAAAAATAATCCTATCGTTTGAATACAGATAAAAGACTACGTATCTATTTATTAGTCTATCTAACACACTGTTGTAACCTAGAAAAGGTTACTAAATGAGGAATGACCAAAACCGAGGTTGGAAATAAAATGGTAATCTTTATAACATCAACAAAATACAATACTCGCCAGCGGCGTGATGTAGGTAAACCACTACTAGTGGTGGACTACTTAGACAGCATATTACTCCCACTTACAATAGTGTCCAACGTATTTAAGAGGATTGAGACATACCCACTAGTGTTCATAGGTACGGTATATAACACAAATTCTACTAATTAACCCATATCAGGGACGAGAAGAGTTGGATTCATACATTTCCCAAGAGTACTTGCGCGTAAGTGAATATAACGAACCCGATTGGAAATGGAACTCGGCTCTTTGATTAAGAATTTCGAGCCATTATCCATTACACTACCTACACATCCAAGTTTACAGTACCTGGCATTCCCAAGCAGTCACCCATCTATTACTGACCAAGCTTGCTGTTGCTTAACTCCAGTGATGGTAGGGTGGTTCAACGAGACATATCAGTAAGACACATATAAATATTAATACTTCATTAAGTTGAAAAAAAGAACCCTATTATATATGCTATTGAATGATAGAGACTTTTGACAATAAAACATCGTAGCTCCAACAAATAATTGGCCGCAAACAACTTTATATTAGCCTATTTCAGAATAGAAATGCTTTATACAGTTGAGTAAAGAATAGTATAGTAGAAGAAAAAGAATTCTCAGTTTCTGAATAGAGTTGCTCAAGAATTATATAGATTAGGTTGTTTGGAAAATAATCTCCGATTTTAGAATCGACTTTTATTTATGAACTAATGTATTCAAACACTGTTGAAATCAGTCAAAATAGCAATCCTGGACATTTACATATTTCTGCCAGCGAGTTACAAGGTTATTTATGCATCTCTATCTATAAAAGACAGGATGTGTGTGTGTGTGTAACGCATGCACGGCCGCAATTTTCGATGGATTTGCACCAAAATTTACATGCACATGCTCCAAGTTAGCGGCAAGGCCAAGATCGACATTGCATTTCCCAACTCCCATCGATAGTGGAAATAATCAATTTTTTCATGCTTCTACGGCAATTTTCATGTAGTTTGCGACCATTTTGTACTGACCAGAGTGAGAGTCTATAGCTGGCTGCCACGAATAAGCAGGAAGATTCTACTTGAAAGCCAACAGCTGACTGACACGAATGTTAACTAGCATGCTAGCATGCAAAAAAAAATCGATAGCTGCATTCGTCACAAGTGGGAAAAATTTAAATCTGCATGGCACTTTACTCCAATTGGCTCATTCGCTTGCTTAAACTCAACGTTGATTCTGATTCCGCAGAACTGGGTTGGGTGTGAAAAAGTATTTGTTGTTAACATTCTTTTTTCATTCGGTTTTTCCAGTTACGAGTCCTTTTTTAAAGCTGATCGTTTTGTGTTCATTTTGTTCAGTTCTTTTTTCGTAACAGATTTAATGTTTAGTATAGAGCTTAGAAAAAATTCGCAGTGTGAGATAGGCAAGAAGTAAGGCATGTAGCAACATCAGCACGGCAAAGGCCACTCCTTTAAAGGCAAGGAAGGGCAAAAATATTTTAAGTCAAGTGATAGCGATTGCTGTATGAGTCGTACGATCTTTGAATCAAGCACGGGCAACGCCGGGCCATGTTGCTTGTTTACGATAAAACTCTTAAGATTTGGACACCAAGAGATCTTTAAATGCCGTTTCTACAACTACTTCTTTGCAACGGAATGTCTTTTGGCTTAAAAATTGTCACGATACTTGAAAACATGGTAGTCAGTGGGTGAGAGGTTAGGAGAGTATGGTGGATGTGGTAAAGTCCCTTCTGCAGTGTCATTGTGACAACATGTGGCCGAACATTGTCATGAAACCGAATTGGACCTCGTCGATTAACCAGTACCGGCTGCACTTTGTTTAACTGAATGTGCATTTCATCCAGTGATGGTCTGGTTGCATTCCAGAAAATTGTAATGGATAATGCCAATGGCGGACCCCAGACAGTCACTATAATCTTCTGTTGGTGCAATTTCGGTTTGGGAAAATGTTTAGGCCTTTTGTCATGATCCAACCATTAAGCCGATCGTTTGCGATAGTCATAAAGGATCCATTTCTCATCATGTTAATATTCGATCAAAATTGGATCATTTGAATTTCGCAGATGTAGCATCGAACAGACTTTAAAATGTCGAACTCTTTGACTTTCACTGAGTTCATTTATCGAATTCATTTATCGAGTTTTTTCACCTTTCCAATTTTCTTGTGATGTTCCCATATTGTTGAAATGTTGAAAATCATTTTTTAATACATTTATTTCCCACTTTGACGTGGGTTTTGTTCGACTAGTATTTTCAGATGTTGATTGTCAATTGCAAGTGGACATCCTCTACCACATTGATCTTGAAGCCTCGTATCCCCACTGCGGAACTTCAGAAACCAGCGCCGTATTGTCCAATCACAATTGGATTCTTCATCCCATGCTCTTGTTAATGCTAGCAACATTTTGAGAAACAAACTGGAATTCATAGAAAACAAAACAAAACAACAAACAAACAAACAAACGCATTTCTTCTTTCTTCAAGATGAGGAGTATGCGAGGTTTTAAATTAAATTCTGAAAGAGATTGTTATGAAATTAACAAAGAGATCACTTTAATCATTAGGAATGTGTAATATATTTTTGTGCAGCTATTGTAATAATATATCAGAACACTATTAAAAGGTTTATTCTGAAATCGGGCATTATTTTCAGAACAGTTTAATATATTTATAATCAGATAACTCAAAATTGCAAATTATGTAATTTGTCTATATTATTTCTGTTTTGTATACACATTCTAAGATTATGTTTACTTATAAGTGTCCGGATATGGATGGAATGATAATTATAATATGCGTGTTGCAAATTTTACAAGTATATGAATATTATGAGTGCAATGAGCACCAGGAATTCTCTTTCTTCTTCTACCATGTTCATTAATGACGTAGAATATCAGGACTCTTGGCGACTTCTTAGCTCTTAATAAGGTTTGAGTTTTCATTGACCCTTCAACTCCTTGTTCTGCCATCCATTTACACAATCAAGTAGGTTATTCGCCGTTTCTCTCTGTTCCTTTTGCTTTGAATATGTCCTGTGAATGTTAAATTCTGCAAGCCCTCTTCTCTCGTTATGGGTCTCAGAATTTCAACTGATTTTTTTTTTACTAATTTTAAGTATAAGCATCCTTTTTGTTTCCAAAGAGGATTTTTATATCTAGAATCAGTAATTAAGAAAAAAAAATCCCAAGAAAAAGAAAAAACAAAGACAAAACAAAACAATAAACAAAGAAAATAACAGCAAACAAGCAAACGGTTTTTGCTGCGTATTTAGTTTTCATGATAGCGGGTACTGGGAACTTTTGTACATACCGAATAACTTTTAAAAAGAGAACCGGTAACAGTTTTATACCAGAGCGAACCATGTTTATACAAATATCACAATTTAAATAAAAGTTATTAAATACAAATTTATAATTTATGATACTGAACAAGTTTAGCTTCGCGTGAATCAATTCCATACGAAAGAGAGAAAACTCAGTCTTTCATTTGAAAGACGTAATCGGAGTCGGATTGTCTGCTATAAAAAACCAGAGCACGAACACTGACGATTCGTGTCAGCGGAAATACGCAACTATGTCAGCCACCAAGTAGGCCATCTTATGCCAAGATTACTGTTTAACTAACCGATGTTATTAAGTTATCAGTACAAAGAGAACGAAACGAATTAATGGTTTTAAAATATATAGTAATATTAGTTTTTTTTTTTGTTTTGAGTTTTATAATTTTTTTCTCCTTCCGAAACTGGAGATAATCGTGTAAAAATCACGTAGACACCATGAGTGAAAAAACTGCTCTCCTCTAATCATACAACAAATGATTTTTTTTTAAAAAAAAGTCTGCCTTAATATTTTATGCACATTACTCTGCATTCATTTATAATTATTTTTTTGCTATTGTCACCCTAATACACCTATACATGCGCACTCTCCCAGTACCGTGGGCACACAAGTCCGTATTTACGCGAACAAGTAACGCGCATGCGCTCTTAATCATTGAACGAATGTGCGCTTACAGTCGCATAAAAATGAATAAATCAGTTGACAACCAGAAATAAATTGTCATTTAGAGAAATAATGTCCATGTAAATTAATTCTACCGACATTTCATCTAGACAAATGGACGACGTAGGAATCGCACCAACACAGGAAGAGGGAGAACATGCTGTTTTTATTTTTTGAGTCAGTGTGGATGTATGCTTGCATTTGTGTGTTGGGGAACGTAGTCGAAACGTGTGTTTACATGCCCTGTTGAATTTCTCATGATTAAACAGGCAACAACAGAAACACAACTAGACAAGTAGATGAACATCTAACATACAGATGCATATATAGAAACATACACAATTACACGCATTGTTATATGTAAGGTGATACCTATAATAAGCCTAGCAGCCATGCAGCTGGGGTTCATAACTGGGAGCGGACATAAAAAGACCTAAATTACTACTAAATAATAATTATAGATAACTTGTTAGTAATATCCGGTAATTAGTTAATTAGCAACTATACCTATTATTAGGAAACACTGTACAACTATTAACAATTATTGACTTATTTCCATAAAATGTACAAAAAAGAACAAAAATAACCTTCTCTTCTAACTAACTGCACAAAAATCACTTATTCACCACAAATTAGGTACATTTTTAGATGATATCACAGAAATAATGAGTAAGTTTACACTAATCGATTAAAAGCATATAATTGTCTAATGCAATCAGAAAGTATGTTCAATATTTTACAAAGTCATGTATCAACAAAGTTTGAAAATACTTGAAAAAAAAACAAACAAACAAACAACAACAACAACAAAAAACAAAACAAAACAAAAAAAAACAATGAACCACGGAAAAGCAATAACTTTGATAATTTTTGTAAATTTTATTATTTGCTTTTTGTCACATCTTCATCGGTGGCAGTACATGAAGAAAATATTTCACTATAATACGATAACAAATATTGCCAGTATACATAGTTTTAATAATAATTAAAATCATTTTACATTAACAGGAACACAAATTTAACTGGATAATTTGTAGAATTAACGAATTCATTATATTTAAAAAAAAAGTGGAAAATTAAAAATAAAAATTATCTGGTAGTTGTTTCTTGAATGGATGACATTTTTTCTTAATATTGTTTCATGGAGATATAATTAGTAATTGAAAAATATAGATTTTTTAAAAAATATTATGCCTTAATGTATACTGTAGAAGGGAATTGCATAAACATTTTATAAATAAAATTCTAAAATAATTTAAAGCTTTTTGTGCTGGTTCTTGAGGAGCTTTAGGAAAATCAAACAAACAATAATTTTTGAAAAATATATGTGATAATATAAATCGATGCTTTCTTTTCATATTGAAATGGTGCATTTCAGAAACTAAGATCATTATTTTTGTAAATCAAATTCCAGTATGTTCTCAATTTAGTAACACCAAACACTATAAAACAGAAAAACACCTACTGAACCATGGCATCGAGTAAAATTTTAAAATAAGCACAAACTATTTCTTTAAAATTTTTTCCATATTTTTGAAAATAAAATGTATTAATACTAGGTATTTCTTCTATAGGACAATCTTTTCTTGTTACATAGTCTGCTATAATCAAAAGTTATATTTTAATATCTTTTGAGATTCTAGCCTCAAGGCCTCGTAAGTTATTGAATGTTTGCTATGATATTTCCTCCAGAAAATATCCCCATTTTGAGCAATTATAGCCTGGATCAAAGTTGTATTCTTTAACATCAAAATTCACTTTAAGAAATAATTTAGTTTTTCATCATTAAATTTTTCAATAAAATTTTGCACTCTTATGAAATATGCGACGATTCATTTTTTTAATATTCGTGATCTGGAATGCTTAATCTATAAGTGTTTAATCTATAAGTGTTTAATCTATACTAGTATTAGAAACAACTTTGAAAAAATGATTATTTCTAGTCGCAGAAAAAAGTTATATATATTTTTTCTATTTACGAAGGGCGGTGAAATTGAATTTACTTTAAAATTTTTTAAAAGGACAAAAATTATTCATAAAAAATTATAGTCAATATGTTCATTGTTATAGAGAAAATATTAACTTTATGTGGCAAAATTCTCAATAGTGACATTTTTAATGAGTTTCATAGTTTAAAATAGTTCAACTATAACACAGAAATTGTTTTCTTCTCTTACGTTTTTACGATATATTTTTAAGAACAGTTGTAAAATATTAAATTTACCAAATTTAAATGTGACATTAACTTTCTGTGATAAAATTTTAAATAAATAACATTTTTCATTAACTTATCAGTGCTAAAATTTATATTTTTGTCTGGTATTTAGATTTCAAAATACTTAAAAATACCTTTTAGAAAGAAAAGCAAATTATTCATAAAATCTAAATTTTATAATCAATATATTCATTGTTATGAAGAAAAAATACCATAGAGAAAAAAAATTAACTTTTTAATGGAATTTTTAATGAGAATTTTTTAATAAATTTTGAATAAAAAATATTTTTTACAATAAAGTTAAAATATCGCATGTGTAAATAAAATCAAATAAATGAACTTTTTACTTAAGTGTCTTAAATAAAAAATTGAACTTACGCTAAGTGTAAAACTTGTAGAATAGACTAAATTGTAATTTAGGCTTCTATATCTCCGACACAGAACGAGGTCTGAGGGAAGAAGCAGATGGAAGGAACTTGTTGAGAGCTGCAAGGAATAGAGGGAGGTGGAGAGTCATGTTCACCCACGTTCTGAAAGGACATGGCACATAAAAAGAAAGAAAAAATATTTCCGAGGTGAGTCGTTGGCCACGATATCGTTGTTGTCAGGCCGCTTATAGTTATTATATTTAAATATGTACAAGTATAAAAGTTTAAAAATCTATGAAATATTATAACAGAGACAGAAAAGGCAAAACCGAAATCCGAAGGTACATTGAGATAGCGAAAGGTGTCTTCTAAAAGTAAAGTATTAAGAAAGAGGAAAATTTCGTTAGAAACAAAGAAATGAAGACTGAACTGTTATGCAATATCGGTTCTCTTATACGGCAGGAAATGATAGACAAATTCTTCATTGCTGAAGAACAGACTCGAGGCAAAAGAAATGTGTTTCTAAAGGAAGATACTGAGAATACCATGGACTGAATATGTAAGCAATGAGGAAGTTTTAGAGAAAGGAAGACAAAGCTGAAATTTCTAGGGCGCATAATGAGGAAAGAGGGCTTAGAAAATTTCACACTCAGAGGATATATTGAAGGCAAAAGGGTCATAGGAAAGTAGTGTATAACATACCTAACAAGATTACGTAAATAGTCAGTAGAACATGTTTTTAAGAACGATAACTATACTCAATATAAAGCCATGTTTTTTTTCTCCTAAAGAACAATTATGTAGAATTATTTTTATTAGAATGAAAAGACTGACGACGAAATTTTGTCCTAAAAGTTAGTAGTTTTAAAGTTTTCTGCTGACGCTGGTTAAAAAAAAAAAGAAAGAAGAAAGAGACCATTTAACATAATCAGACCCGGAATGTAAAAAACCTAGAAAAGGAAAAAATGAAATCAGTGACAGTAGCATATGAGACGCCATATAAATAATAAGAAATCCTGTTAATAATTTTTTCATATTTATTCACACATAATAAAGACTACACTCAATAAAAACAGACACACAAGTTTCAGAGGTCTCGATCTATAATCCAATAGAATTTTAGGAGTACCATATGTACTGTAGTTGTATCAGTAGTGGCTGTGTCTAGGGCAAGATAGACTGACAGCGTAAAGGATAGAGAGGGAAATCTGCCTAGCTATTTAACCCGTAGCTGTAAGGAGAAGGGATGGATTCATACCTTTCGCAAGTGTATTTGTGTGAAAATGAACGCAACAAGACCAACCGGAATTTGAACTAGGCACGCCGATCTTACATCTTACATTCACAGGCACACCAAAGATAGCTCAGACATGTTACGCTTTCTTCAATCAACAATCTGTGAAGATGCGAAACTAGTCTGGGACCACCTGTTACAGATATATGCTGGGTTCTAAAAGAACTGCCGACTGCATCGTAAGCGAGGGCATTCTGCAATGGGTAAATCTACAACCATTGATTAACAACCTTTATACGCGACAACTACGAGTCTAAGGGTGTTGGTTAAGAGCAATCAACAACCCTGTAATAAGAATCAATATCTAGCAACCAGAGCATGGCAAAAAGCAGGAGAGGACGTCCAAGAAAGCCCTACGTAAGACATATAGAAAATATCCCACAGAAAATAGGTATGGAACTGTAAATACTTTTTCTTGCACAGTGAGTAATGGAAAAAAATCGTGGTCGGTCTGTATAGATCTATAGACTCCCGATTAAAAAAGAAAGAAAGAAGTATCATCATAACTAAATATTGTTGTTACAAATGAAATTGTGATAATCGCCTTTAACCGCAAAGTTAACTGTTTTTTTTTACTATTATTATATACTGAATAAATTTTCACGACTTAAATCCTCGTCAAAATGCTCGTTGCAGTCATTATCATCATTAACGAAACTTGACCATTATTGCAGCTAAAATTTGGCTGCATGAATTGATAATCTATACGCCAGACATACCTGTTATTATGTATAGTGTTAAGATTATATTACGTAATTCTTCCAAGAATCTGTATTCGGAATCTTTGCTTTTATTGTACTCGAACATCGATGGCTTAAAAATATTTAACTCAGCCTCATCCACATCAGGCTAGCCTAAATCATTCTTATACAATTAATTCATTCTCCCTCTCATCTGTGTATGCATGTGTGTGTGTGTATGTGTGTGTTGTGGCTACTGCATTTACTTTTACTAGTAATTGTTTACTTCGAATCCAGAAGTAGTCATTTTGGTTTTGGTACGAGACTTTTAAAATCGATAAATAAATTACATGAATAGCGACTGGTAAATGCCAATGTTTGCATTGTGGCCTTTATTGCTTCATCAAGTTAATATAAGTGAGAAAGCTGGCTTCATTGATAGCACGGACGTCGGATGAAAAATTGTCATTTGGAATGACGGAGATCAGTCATTCGGAAATTGATCTCAGCAAGAAACGCTGATTTCGTAATGTGTTTGTGTTTTGTTGTTTTTTTAAAGGACTTACATATGTTATTTGCTTAACTGAAATGGAAGTGAAAGGAAGAAATGTTTACATGATTGTTTATGTGGAATGTGCATAGAATCGTTTCTTTTTTTTATTTTTATTGGCTTACTTTTCTATAATTTAAGTTTTCTCTCCCTTTCCATGTAGACTTAAAGGATAGTTGTTTTTGTTATAAATTGTTTTTCTAATTTTGATTTTGAATGTGGCCGGCATCAGTGTAAAAGGTGTCTGGCTTTGCAAAAAAAAAAAAAAAAAAAAAAGAATAAAAAAAACATAGGATAAAGAGAAAAGATAACCGACCCAGTTGATGATTCAGCAGCGATGCTAGTGTTTCAGCAAATGAATGTCTTCCGGTGACATGTCGTCTGCTTTTCAGCTGCGGACTCGGCTGGCCGCCATGTATAATTCATCCGCGCTCAGTTTGCATTTTTAAATAAGAGACGCGCATTTAAGAGACGCTGTCATTATCGGAAGACCCTCAATGCGCTGGACAATAAACTGTTATCATCCAATCAATATGTGCCACGTCCGCTATTAATTATGCACAAACAAATCCAGGAGTTGATCAGGTAAAATTAAAAAACACATACAGACACACACACAAAGATAAAACATAAAAAGATGTTGATAAAACAAAAGGCTTATACATGTTAAAGGATGGCTCTATGTAAAGTTGAATATTGATCAAACACGAATGGGACGGCCTAAGAAGCAACGATGGGTAATAAAACAGAGAAAAGCTGTGTCAGAGAAGACTTTTGTACATTTAAAGTTAGGAAATCGTTTTCATTTTATTGTGAAGCAGTGAAGATGCAACCAGGATTTTGCATGTAGACGCAAAGGGACGTAGATAAAAAAAAAAGCAAAAAATGAATGACTTTTAAAGTGTGAAGACCAATTTACCCGTGTTTTCACAAGCACAAGTGCAGTCTCTCTACGCATATTATTGATACCTTAATCTTTTTATACATATATTTGTATATTTGCAACTTCAATATGCGCGCATATATTAACAGAGACTTTAAGAAATAATACTCGTTGTATGTTAGGTTTCATTATTTCGAGAGAAATTTAATCCATTTATGATTTTATCTTTCTATTTTGAGAGAGTGAAAAAAAATAATCCAGCCTTCTCGTTTCTTAATTTAGCCTCGCATACAAAAGGGAGGAAATTCAAATTTACTTTAAAACGTCGTGTCAAGTGGTTGTCAGCCGTTGACAAAAATAACTTGAGATGGTTCTTTAAAAAAAGTGATTCATTTTATGGCATAGTAATGAAGTGGATAATTAAAAAAATCACTAAAAACACAAAACTGAGTGTATCAGCTTCAATACATTTATTTCTAATTTGCTTTCCCGAAAAACTCTAAAACAAAAATCCCTTACATTTTGTGATCTGAATACAAAACGTGTTCCAAAATATAGAAGCGACCCCGGCTGCGTAAAACTGAATTGATTCGACAGAAAATGTGAAGGTGGAATAGGTATATGTCTCGCATATTGCAGAATACGTTGCTTTTATAGACAATCATCTGATATCGAAAAGTCAGCAGATCTATTCATACCAAAAAGAAAAAAGAAATGACTGACTAGTTGGTTCTCGGTTTTTATACATCATATACATCTCAATCTTCTGATATGGTACTGAATGTTGGACAGTTAACTCCAAGACGAAGAAGAGACTTGAGGCAACAGAAATATGGTTCTGCAGAAAGATGCTGATTATGCTTTGACTTGTGGGCAGACGTGACATGTACACTCGGAGCTTCACGCATGTATCTTCTTTCCTGGATTGGTTGTCCCTTCACTAAGGTAGACGTTTTCTGGGATTTGGCATTATCCATCTAATAGTCAGGGATCAGAACCTTCGAGTAACTTCGAAGGAGATTATCCTATGAGCAAGTGTATAATATTGGGGCAATTGTACTGCCATTTTGTGAATGGTTTATGGGCCGTTCAGTAGTCTCCGGTGTAGTTTATTGATGCCATAATGAAAGGTACGGCTACGACAGTATCTCGGACGATTCTCTCCAGATTATTTATACATTCAATTCATGTGGGTGTGTCTGGCTCACTACCAACTAGTCTTTCACCGACCAATACACACATGAAAGCAATTAAAATGAAAACGAACAAAACAAGCAGCCCAATCGAAAGAAAAAAAATTACTCCAGGTAGAACATCTGCTACACCAACGTGAGGGGTCTACGTTCCAAATTTCCAGTAGTGGAACTCCATCTTCAGTCCAAACCCGACATCTTGTTACTATTTGTAACCGGTACCAATATATCAAGCCACCTAGAGGAGCTCACAGTTCCTGGATACTTATCTCTTATAGCAAAACCACCTAAATCACCACGGCCACGGACTCGGAGTCTACATCAAGGACGAATTTCCCTGTGGCAGAGACTAAAAAAAACAAACAAACAAGGACCTGATCTCCCGTATATGTGCTTCCGCGTGGAACTTATTCATAGTACCACTTTAGTCTTTGCTCTCTATTGCCCTCTGGACGAAGGGACGGTAGTCTTCGATCGAATATTTGAGAAGATTGATAATATCCTAATTTCCCTCGGCGTTCGTATCTACGGTGACTTCAATACCCACCACAAAGAGTGGTTAGTCCACTCCAACAAAACCGATGATGAAGGCAGATATTGCATAGACTTCTCCATTGTCTATGAATTAACTCAGATCATCGAAGAACCTATCCGTGTACCGGACGCGACGGGACATCAGGCGAACCTCCTCGACCACTTTCTAACCTCCTGCCATGATAAAGGCTTAGCAAAAGTTTTACTCCTTCCCACTAGACACGTCAGACCATTTCCTAAACAGTGTCCATATTGCTACCAAACCTAAAACATCACCTGATATACCGTTCCATAGAACGATCTTTTGCTATTCGAAGGTAGATTGGGACAGCTTCCAATCCGATATGATGGAAGCTCTCCCAAACTTCTTCAAACATACTGCCTCCAAGAATGCATCTCTTGTCTCTGAATGGATTTTTTTCAGGAATGGAGAGTTTTATGCATCCCAATAAATTCCAGCAAAGACCAAACAGTCAGTCCTGGTTCACCCCTGTATGCGTTGCAGCCATGAGTCACTGGAAACACTACTTCAATATATATCACGAGGAGCGATATGGTGTGACCCTTACTGTATTCAAAACTGCCCACAATCGCTGCAAAAAAAGTTCTAGAAAACGCCAAGCGCAGCTACTCACAAGCAGTCCAAGCCAAGATTGAAAAGAAACAATTTGGATTCCGCGAATTCCTGAAGATTACCAACCAAATCATGAACACGGGTAAAGCGGCTGTGCCCACAATTATAACTGGCCCCGAGGTCATATCTTCCTCTACAGACAAGGCTAATCTCTTCGCCTCGATCTTTATCTCTAATTAAACGTCAGTCGGCCCCCCTCACAACTTCCCACCTCTCACTAAGCACTCTGTAAATATTACCATTACAGTACGAGAAGTATCTAGACTTATCAAAAGTTTTGATTCTAAGAAAGCCACTGACGCATACAAAATCCCAGTGTTTATCTTTAAGAATATCAACCCGGAATTATGACTAATCTTATTAAACCGCTGCTTGCAGGAGAAATCCTTCCCAAGCCTGTGGAAGGTGTCAAGCGTAAGCTCTTTTTTCAAGAATGCAGGCGTGCGATATTCCCCCACCAAGTACAGATCCATCAGTCTCCTCAGTATCATCAGTAAGAATGTCTTCGAGCACCTAGAAAAAAATAACGTCTTCAGCAACGAGCAGTATGGGTTTCGATCGGCCTGATCCACTGCTGACGTCCTTACTACCATCACTCACAGAATTAGTGAGGATCTTGACGGCAAACACACCTCGAGCATTAGACATCACAAAGGACTTTGATAAGGTGTGGCACAAAGGTTTTACCATACAAGCTCTCCAGTTATGGAACAACTGGAATTGTCTTCTTGATCAGAAAATCCTTCCTAACAGGTAGGTCCCTCAAGTTACCCGGAGCTCTATCGGTCAACGGAGGCTTCCTCCATGGGTCACTCATAGATCCAAACCTCTTTTGATCAAAGATTGACAACTGATATCTCTTCCGATCTAGCAGAATCTACTCAGTAGGGTAAAAACTGTCTGGTTACATTCAATGCCTCGAAAACCAAACTAGTTAATTTCCATCATCACCATTAGGACTCCGAACTATTGCCAATCAGAATGTCATGACTCCTCTTGCTATTACCTGTACAAGAGCCAGAGGCCCAAAATATATGGACGGAGCTGCCCAGACATCACTACCCAGCCTTGGTAGAGTACAAAAGTGACGAATTATTCTCTAAAATTCCCGGGATGATCTAACGGGAAGTACTCGGACGAACTACATTCCCTGATCCTGCCAGTTCAAACTTTCAAGGCAAAGACATGCTATGTCACTTACATAGTAACAAACCTCCCAAATTCCCTCCATATTTTATTGATGAGAAGTAAGTTCCACTCGAACTGCTTCTTCCCACGAACGACTGGTCTGTGTAACCGACGCACAAGAGGATATTTCCCCGATCACTACAATATTAACTTGTTCAAGGCTGGGGTTAACTATTATCTTTCCCTATTCAATGCCTCGAAAACAAATTAGTAATCCTTACCATCTTGTAAAGGGTGAGCCTTACTGTAAAAAAAGTCATAGAATGGATCTCGAACAAATTACTTCCTAAGAATCAAAATGAGACAGCTGAAAAAAGATCTTTAGAGTATGAGACTCATGACATATCGAAGGGACAATGGGATGCAACCATGGCACATGGCACCGTTGTTAGACAGTGACAGGACCCAGTGTGGCCCAGTTAAAAATCAGAGGGAAATTAGCAGGACATAACTAACTGACATCCATCAAACATGGCACGAACTAGAAACAGTCTACCCCAGTGAGCAGGGTTCAGTTCGAAATGCCAACCAATTGAAAAGCACAACCCGAAACGTTGTGATAAATATGGCGACAAAAGTGAGGACAATAGTCCGAATAATGTAAATAATTCAATCTCTCTCAGAAATATAGACAGATACTGAAGGCGAAATGGATGGCGACAAAGAAGACCTCAAATGATGTAAATAATGTACATAATCTCATCCAGAAATATAGAACAGATACTGCAGAGCGGAAATGCTGTAATAAATATGGGACAAAGATACAATAGTCGAATAATGTAAATAATGACATAATACCTCATCTCATTACCCGAAATGTTGTAATAAATATGGCCTGAGGACAATAGTCAGTTCAAACTTTCAGAAATAAGACAGAAAGACGGAAATGCTGTAATAAATATGGCGACAAAAGATCAATAGTCCGAATAATGTAAATAATGTACATAATACCTCATCTCAAATTCAGATACTGAAGAGCCGAAATGTTGTAATAAATATGGCGACAAAGATGAGGACAATAGTCAAATGATGTAAATAATGTACATAATACCTCATCTCAGAAATATAGACAGATACTGCAGAGCGGAAATGCTGTAATAAATATGGCGACAAAGATGAGGACAATAGTCCGAATAATGTAAATAATGTACATAATACCTCATCTCAGAAATATAGACAGATACTGAAGAGCCGAAATGTTGTAATAAATATGGCGACAAAGATGAGGACAATAGTCCAAATGATGTAAATAATGTACATAATACCTCATCTCAGAAATATAGACAGATACTGCAGAGCGGAAATGCTGTAATAAATATGGCGACAAAGATGAGGACAATAGTCCGAATAATGTAAATAATGTACATAATACCTCATCTCAGAAATATAGACAGATACTGAAGAGGCGAAATGTTGTAATAAATATGGACAATAGTCCAAATGATGTAAAAATGTACATACCCCTCATCTCAGAAATACAGACAGTGAAGAGCCGAAATGTTGTAATAAATATGGCGACAAAGAAGGACAATTGTAAATAATGTACAATCAGAAATAAGCGGAAATGCTGTAATAAATATGGCGACAAAGATGAGGACAATAGTCCGAATAATCCCCATACCTCATCTCAGAAATATAGACAGATACTGAAAAAATGTTGTAATAAATATGGCGACAAAGATGAGGACAATAGTTGTAAAATAAACATAATACCTCATCTCAGAAAATAGACACTTCTACTAGCGGAAATGCATAAATATGGCGACAAAGATGAGGACAATAGTCCGAATAACAAAATTTCTCAGAAATATAGACAGATACTGAAAAAGATGGCGACAAAGATGAGGACAATAGTCCAAATGATGTAAATAATGTATAATACCTCATCTCAGAAATATAGACAGATACTCAAGCGGAAATGCTGGACAAAATGAGGACAATGAACTGAATAATGTAAATAATGGTTACCTCATCTCAGAAATATGGATAAAGAGGAAAATAGATCGACAAATGAGGACAATAGTCCAAATGATGTAAATAATGTACATAATACCTCATCTCAGAAATATAGACAGACTGAAGAGCCGAAATGTTGTAATAAATATGGCGACAGGACAATAGTCCAAATGATGCAAATAACGTACATAAACTCATTCACTGCAGGCGGAAAAAATAAATATGGCGACAAAGATGAGGACAATAAAATAATGTACATAATACCTCATCTCAGAAATATAGACAGATACTGAAGAGTGAAAATGTTGTAATAAATACGACAAAGATGAGGACAATAGTCCAAATGATGTAAATAATGTCATAATACCTCATCTCAGAAATATAGACAGATACTGAAGAGCCGAAATGTTGTAATGGTGGCGTTCAGTTCAAATGATGTAAATAATGTACATAATACCTCATCTCAGAAATATAGAAGAACTGAAGAGCGTAAAATGCCGACAAAGAACGTAGTCCAAATGATAAATAATGGCGACAAAGATGAAGGACAATGGTCGAATAATGTAAATAATGTACATAATACCTCATCTCAGAAATATAGACAGACTCTGAACAATCATTACTTTTAAAAAGTGAATTCTGGAACACATTCCGTCACATAAAATACTGATCATAAAGAATGTCAGAAAAACTCAAATGTATTCATTATTTTTTGGTATAAAGTCGTAAAATATTTTCGGTAAAAATGACTGATATTTAAAGAAATAAAATCTTCACTGTGAAAAACCTTAGGAAACAAACTATTTTCAAAATAGAAAATGTTTCATACACAGGTTAAGTACTGGAGCAATTAGAGAAAAAAGTTTTATATGGAAGACAAATGGGAGAATATTTCAATGGTTTGCAGGAAGATATGAGAAATCAATGCAATGTCTACTATATTAGTTTCATCTAAAAAATAAACCCTTACTAAAATAATCATCTTTCAAGTCATATTTTGCAATGTAATCCTCATCATCTGTAAAATAAATATTTTATAATTATTATTAGCAAAATTTAAGATTTGTCAATCACCTAAATTTCATTATATATATATATATATATATATATATATATATATATATATATATATATTGTGTATTTAGGCAGCATTTATTCATTGATGCATATTTCATTAAATAATATAGACAAGTTTTGTCTATTTTATGTAAATTCTTTTCATATCGTCTAATAAGCTTAATAGCATCATCATTAAAAGAAGAGAGAAAATCACAATATTGATACATATTTTTTAATCCTATCTAAGCTTACAATAATTATATTGTTTTGTCCGTGTATTGTTTAATATATTGTAATGTAATTGTCATCTTTGATAATGACTTATGTAAGCCGAAATCTTAGATAGGATTAAAAAATACGTATCAATATTGTGATTTTCTTTCTTCTTTTAATGATAATGCTATTAAGCTTATCAGACGATGTGAAGAGAATTTACATAAAATAAATAGACAAAACTTGTCTATATTATTTAATGAAAGATATATATATATATATATTTCTACAGTCGCTCTCTCACAGACGTGCTGTCGTCTCCCTCTGTCTTTTCTACAAATACTTTCACGGTAACTGCTCTTACGAGCTACTTTCGCTAGTTCCCAGACTGCATGAATTTAAACGTGCTCCTAGGCTGGCATCACGGTCCCACCCTTTGTCGAAACTGTTAAATGTGGCCGTCTCTTCCACTCCAATAGCTTCATGTCTCGCACCTCCCGTCTGTGGAATTCCCTTCCTATTACTTGTTTCCCTGATAGCTATAATCTCCAACTATTCAAATGTAATATCAAACGACATCTCCAGATGCCCTGATCTATTCCCTGTCCTTCTCTTCATCCTTTCCTCCATCACGCCTCTTTACCCTCGCTCCCACTCTAACCCCTTGCGTACTAGTGTCATCCCGCCTTGTTTGGGGTGAAATGCTTAATATATATATATATATATATATATATATATATATATATATATATATAACATCCGACAGTATTAACTTGTAATATATTGGTTAATTTTTCAACAAATTCTTCAGAAAATACTTTTGAAAATAACGTAGGAAATATACATTTATTTGTTCTTTTAATAAGTATGTCTAAGTTAGGACGTAGCTAATGCGAGAATGATGACTACTCAAAAGCAGAAATGAGTACAACTTTGTGCACCCGTAGTTAATAATAATATCCAATCAACAGCCATGTGATATTTTAAAATTATTTTAAGAATACTTGGAGACGATAGTTTCCCAATATCTTTGTATATTAATTTATTAAAGGACATCAAGTTTTTAAAAACACAATCTCAGTGTTACATCGTTTGAAAGAATAAATAAAGACATTTTTAAAATATCAAATTATTAAATCACATTTTATTTTATTTTTCATCCAATACAAAGGCCAAAGGGCACTCAAAGTATATGTTACTGAGTGAAGTTGTTTTAAGGGCGTAAAAAGAGGAAATAAGAAGTGTGCATTACGAGGATATGTAGGATAGATAACTGTTGACTTGAAGTAGTTAAGATAACAGTGATCGGGAAAGCGTCTTCTCAGTAGTTTGTTCCACAAAGTAGTAGAAAATGGGGAAGAAGCTATCTGAATCTAGCTTCCTCCTTACTAATGGAATAGGAAGGGAACGAGGGTGATTTGATTGTGTACGTGGTATGGTGAGTCCTAGCTGTGAGGGTCGGAATTGGTGGAACTAAAGAATGTAGTTCTTCTGAACATGCGCCATGAAAATAACAATAGGGTAGCGAGAGGTGATGTAGGGTGAAAAATAATTCAATACCCACAAGGCCGCGTAACCTGGAAAGTGAGAAACGGGCAGCTGTAGCCCAGATATCTCAGCAATATTCCATTTTCGGTCTGCTCTGACTCTTGTAAAGATAGAGCATGACAAGAGTCAGTTATTTTCTGGAGCAGTACAAAGAATCGATCATTTCCCATCATTTTTAGCGATGTTTCGTATATATGAATTCCTTGGTTTCGGAGGTATTGAAAGTTACAAGAACAGTTTTTCCCCATTGAGCTGTTAGAGCTAGGTCAGAGGAGAGATCAGTTGCCAGGCTCTGTTCATCTAGATTTCTGCAGGATTACGCACCCATAAACCGCGGTATCGTTTTTATATATATTTACCAATGATCTGAAAATGTTCTTAGGCTGATCGTTAATATAAGGCTGAAGAAGTAGGACCGAAGTGAGATTTTTGAGGGACGCCTGCATTCAGAGGAGTGGCCATTAATGACGACATTCATGGGAAGGACTTTCAGAGATACCATCGCTGAGGAGTTTGTGTAGCAATCACCTGTGGCACACTTTGTCAAAGGCCTTTGAAGTATATTGAAGCCATTGCTCTCGTGATGAGTTTATTATCAATCGTTTCACTGATTCTGTGTGTAACGATAGTTAAGATATCAGCAGTGAACAGAGAAGTGAAATATGTACTGTTTGTCATTTAAAAGGTTGTTTCTGCTAAAGTGATCAACAAAAAAATCTGTAAAAAATATTAAAGAAAATTTTAGTTTTTTTAGTTACAGACAATAATTTAAGAGAATAAATTTTAAAAAAATCTTCAAAAGGGCCATATTTATTTTTATTTCTTAAAAATTCAAGACTAATGGTATTGATTTTTCTTCTGGGTTCCGAATTTTAATTTCTTCACTATTTATTTTTTTAATGAATTTAAAAAGTGTAAACGTCAATGTAAAACACTTCGATACTTTATTGAAAATCATAAAATTAAAAAGAAAAGGTTGCAATAACACGAAAAATTTTTTTTCTCAAAACTTTTGAAAAGAGACTACTTTAAAAATACATTCTCTTTTACATAAATGCCAAAAGTTTTATTCAAATCTAGTTATTAGATAAGTTTTGGAAGATTTTAAGAATTGAAGTGTTTTTTTCGACCCCCAAAAAGGCAATGGTATTTTATGACAATAGTGTTTACACAAAGCAAAACATTTTAAAACCCAAATCTATCCGATTCTGCATAAAATGTAGAAGTGATATTTATACAAGAAGTTTTTCTATTCTTTCTGCTTTAGATTAGCAGAAAAAAATAATTATATAATTAAGTCTAATACATATTTCATGGCTTTTTTTTTTACTCAGGTATCAAATTTTCGAGATGAAATTTAGAGATACCTAATATATAGTATATTTTGATTTGAGCCTAAAACATTACTAGCAAGTCAGGTATCGCTATTATAATTTAAAGTCATATACAGAAATAAAAAGAAAGTCTGATTATTATTACTACTATTAATACTACTCATAAAAATATTTTACATTCCCACTTCGTTATTCGGAGGACGAAGAGAAGCAAACCCTGTCTTTGAGAATTTGGTCGCCATTGACAAAAAAGGACACCTGCTGCAATATTATTTTCTTTGCTTCTTCATTAATAAGACTACTTTTTTTTTTCTCCGAAACTGAAAATTTGGTGCATTTTAATTGAATGATCGATTTGAAAGAGGCGCCAAAATCTCGCACAGTTTTTTCCCCAGGTTCTATTGTTCAAAGAGCTTTTCCGTCTTCCATTTTTACTCCTGCCAATTCATATTCCCATTCTATTTATCAATCTTATTTCATTTTAATAACATTTTTATTCATTTTATTTTATTAACAGGTATTTATTTTAAAAATCAACCACTTCTTGGGATCGAAAAAAAATTGTTTGAGGAAATTTACAGTTGTGAAAATGCCAAACTCAATTTACACTTGGAAAGAAATTAACTGTGCACAGATTTTTAAATGTTGTCGCAATCATTACTGAATAGACGAGTGGATATTTGAAGGACAGAAAGATTGAAATATTATTTTAGATTTTTATAAGAAAGAAAATTCTGATTTTAAATCAAACCAAATTGAATTTATTGTATTCGGACGGCATAAAGAAAATTACAGTTACCCAAATCAAAGCCGTAAATAAACAAAGAGTAGGCCATTCAATGCACTATGTTGATGAAGTTCGTTACTATATGCTTTGGATTTGGAAAATTTATTGCAAAATTAAGCAAAAATATTTTCAGCTAAAATCACATTTAAATTCAATTTGTATCTACGCAATACATAATTGACTGATTCATTCTTTTACATAACATTGCAGCAGCTATGAACATTGATAATGTTAAATTTGTAATATTTTGTATTTTGATACAAGTTTAATTTATTTATATCCATGAGTAATTAAGGGTCCTTTTCCGGGTAAAAAAATGATTGTTCAAGTGGGATTTCACTTCTCGAACCCAGATTCGTTCATCTGTATTTGATATCGTGCTCAAATTCATATTCAGTGAGTCCAATGCAACTTGATAAAAACCTGCGATATCCACGACAAGATTATGGTTGTTTCTATGACTAAAACATTTAGTAAGCATAGATTATAGACCACGAAATCTGAGTTGATTTAAGATGTTGGTATGAAGAATCTTGATTCCATTTAATGTTTCTGGTACGAAATGGCATATATTTGAATTACGTATCGATGGCTTTGAGCGGCCGTTTTTAACAGACGTTTTTGCAGGAAAAATTAGCTAATGACTGTGCAAGACAAAATAAAAAAATATAGGTTGTATATTAAGTCAACATGAATTTCAATTTCTTTTAATGATAATACTATTAAGCTTATCAGACGATATGAAAAGAATTTACATAAAATAAATAGACAAAACTTGTCTATATTATTTAATGAAACATGCATCAATGAAAAAATGCTGCCTAAATACACACACACACACACACACAATATATATATATATATATATATATATATATATATATATGAGACTATGAAAAATGGTGACATTAGTTTACCTTACAAAATATTTCACTTTAAATTTTTTCAAGTTAGGCATGACTGTATCAAGTTAATTAAATTAAATGAATAAATTTAATTTCTGAACATGGTGAGTAGACGGAAAGTTTATTTTACAATAATTAAATGATCTATATCTTGAATAAATTTGCTTTCATTTGCTTTTATTTTTATATTTATATCAAGTGAAATTGCATCTAAAATAATCATTACATTGTCTTTGGCCTCACAAATATATCATATCGTTTTTTATTGATCGATCTGAGATGTCAATATTTCTCTTTCTCTTAACGATAAAAATATTTTATAGTCACTCATGGCCTACAGAATACACGAATCAGACATTTCAGGTCAATGCAGATATTATTTCTTTAACGGTTAATTTTCTTAGAGTAATGGTACAAAAGAAAGTGAATAGTCTCAACAGCGACGAATATGGAGAAATCACGCGGGAGCGCGTGCGCGCGCGCACACACACACACACACACATTTCCTTTCCTTCTCTGTATATATAAAGGACGAGGCAGAACTACCTCCTACATATACGTCCTAGAAATACCTTCCACACAATAGTAAGGCATTAGCTAGATGAAAACACCCTTTACCACTGATGTCTTACTATTATATGGCACGTTATTTCTGGGACGTATGGGTAAATAGCAATTCAGACCAGGTTCTGTAGCCTTTGATGGCAACTGGTCTACCGCAGAAATAAATGGCAACCTACTGCGGGAAAAATATGCCTCGTCAGTCATGTATCGAAAGATATATGATCGCCTACGCGTGTATCACGCATGGCCCATAACTGACTGATATATGGGAGGTATTTTTATCGCACCCTATATATATAATGAGGTTCCCTATATAACAGCGAGGTTCACTCGATGTAGTGGCTTGCAGTGTAAAGGGTACTGTTTATGCAGGTAAGATCACGGTTAACCCCTAGACTTGAACATGTGATTGGGAAAACATTCTCTTGGGAGACCGTTCCACAGAGCAGTGATATATATATATATATATATATATATATATATATATATATATATATATATACTCTGTTCCTAAATTACAAAAACACAGCGTTATTAAAAATGTTTAAAAACTTGCCCAGATTTTTTATAAAATGTTTCGAAGTTATTTTAAAGTGTCTTTTGCATGGGTATAATATTTATTTTTATTCTTCATTTTAGGGGATATTGCTTATTTTAAAATTTATTTCCTCCTTTTTATAGAAACATGAAAAGACTTAATTATATAATCAGTAATATAATTATAAATCAGTAAAAAAAATTCATTAGAAAAACATGATTTACCAAAGAATTAATAATTTATGGCTGAAAATTTTACCTTACCAGCCTGAATGGCATAATCTGTCAGCAATTTAGAGAGCATTTTACAATTTATCATCTAGTCTAGGGGTCGGCAACCTACAGCACGAGTGCCACGCGTGGTTCGCCAAGCAATTTTCAATGGTACGCAGCCGCAAATGACATCACAAAGCAAAGAAGATATTTAGCTGTTTCAATTTTAATATATACTAAAGTATATATACTATATATTACTATATAAGATATGTTGTAGAACAGGTATATTGACCTTGACTTGTATAAAAATACGTATGCTGTTGGCACACTGAATGATTTTCAAACCCTGAGTCGGCACATAGTTACCAAAAGGTTGTTGATCCCTGGTCTCGTTCGCTTGTTTCTGTGTTTCGTCATAAACTTCTGGATTGCTAAAAAATTTACAGATCACAGTGATAAACCGAGATTTTAATAAATTCTTTAAAATATGGCTTAGCAGTATCCAGTAGGATCATAGAATACAATCATATTGTAAATAAGAATTTTTTCTGATGCACACAAAGAACCTTTCTGCATTTACAGGGAATATAGTAGTGTTATATTCTTCTTCGTATCTTTAGTTCAGTTATGAAGACAAAGCACAATTCAACAAAAGATCAGTCATTATAATCCTTGGATGGAGTTGATATCTGTGTGGAGGCTAACAGTAAACTACTCTGATTGCCAAGTGCAGAATATCTTAGAAGTGCATTAAATCTGTGTTTATCTTCCGAATCGCATCTTTCTGCATTTACAGAGAATATATTAGTGTCTTAGTCTTCTTGACTGTGATAAATAAAAAGGTTTTACGCCGTTACAATAGACAAAGAAAAAAAAAAGAAGAAAATAAACAAAATGTTCAATCTATTATGCGATTGATATCGTACACAATCTTTGTTCACCCATCTTGTTCCATTAACAAAATTATCTGAAATTATCAACGGCGGTCTTTGCTATTAAAAAAAAATAGAGTTTATCGTGATGTAAAGTATCGTTTTTCGTCCGGAATTATCAAAACATTTTCTTTATTTTCCTGTCATTAGTTGCAGATCTTTTTCAAGATATCCAGCCTTCAGCTACAATATTTTCTAGTTTTTTTATGACATTCTTAAACGTGTTTTGGACATCCATAATGCGGGTATTTCCTCTAAATGAGAGAACTATGTCACACGGTGCAATGTTAAAATCTGTTGAATTGTTCAAGATTAAAAAAAATATATTTAGAAAAAGTGGAATAAATGAACTTTAAGTACTGGCGTCAAATTAATTTATTTTCTATTGGATGATGTATTTCTGTAATAAAAAAAAGGAAAAGCTGGATCATGAGATGAGGTTCCAATTGCAAAACTAAATAAAAATAAATAAGTAAGTGAAATAAAGAAAATGAGCCCATCAATTTAGTTTTATATTTTACTATAATCAGATTAATTTCTGTGAGAAGGAATCAAAGTCTAGTATTCAAGTCCTTTCAAAAAACTGGATTTCCGATTACCATAATTTAGATAGTAGGGATAACGCCGCAACGTTTTGTTTGTTATAAAAATAAATATTTTAAGCACTGGACTATAAATCCACATAATTCTTTATAACTTTAAGCACTGGAATATAAATTTTCATATCCCTTTATAAATTTGAACACTGGACTTAAAATCCACAAATTCCTTTATAACATTAAACGGTGGACTAAAAATCTACATATCCCTTTATAACGATAAGCACTCGATTATACATCCATATATTCCTTTATGAATTTAAGCACAGGTCTATAAATCCATATATCCCTTTATAACATTAAGAACCGGATTATAAATCAACATATCCCTTTATAACTTCAAGCACTGGATTATAAATCCACATATCCGTTTATAACTATAAGCACAGATCTATAATTCCACATAATCCTTTATAACTTTAAGCACTGGACTATAAATTAAAATATCTCTTTATAACTATAAACAATGGACTACAAATCCGTATATTTCTCTATGATTTTAAGCACTGGACTATAAATCCATATATCCCGTTATAAATTTAAACATTGAAATATAAATCCATATCTTCCTTTATGATTTTAAATACTGGACAAAAAAATTGATCTATAAATTCAGATATTCCATTGTAATTTTAAGCATTGGAGTATATAGCCACATATTCATTTATGACTGGCTATAAATCCACATATACCTTTATAAATCTAAACACTGCACTTTTAATCCACATATCCCTTTGAATCTTTAAGAAATGGACTATAAATATATATATTCATTTAAGACGTTAATCATTACATTGGACCATAATTCAGCATATTCATTTATAACATTAAGCACTGGAATAAAAAATCTACATATCTCTTTATAACTATAAGAAGTGGACTATAAATTCACATATTTCTTTATGGCTGGACTATAAGTTCACATATTCCTTTATGACATTAAGCACAGGACTATAAATCTACATATCCCTTTATAACTTTAAGTACTGAACTTTAAATCTACATATACATTTATAACTATAAATACTAAACTATAAATCTACATATTTCTTTACTACTTCAAACATTGGGCAATAAATCCACATATACCATTTTAACGTTACGCACTGGACTATAAGTCAACATATCCCTTTATAACTTTAAGCAATGGACTATAATTTCAAATAATCCTTTATAACTTTAAGCACTGAACTATAAATTCAAATATCCCTTTATAAATATAAACACTGTAATATTAATCCATATATTCCTTTGTGACTTTAAGCACTGGATTATAAATCCACATATTTCTTTATAACTGTAAACAGAGGACTATAAATCCACATATTTATTTATAACTGTAAACAGAGGACTATAAATACATATATTCTTTTATAACTTCAAGCTATTTCCTATAAATTCACATATACTATTTTAACATTAAGCACTGGACTATAAATCCACATATCTCATTATAACTATAAACACAAGACTACAAATCCACGTATCCATTTATAACTTTAAGCACTGGACTATAAATCAACATTTTTATATTCCTTAATAATCTCTACTAGAAATTATTCTTACGGCTTTCAGTTCAATACTTTTCTTGCTCGGCGATACATCAGTTATCGAGCAGTTAGGTTTCTAACGCACTTGTGTATACCAATAATTTGATGAGATGCATGTTGGAAGTGAAATCCTGTCTATTAATTCTCTGCACCTTTTATTGGTTTTATCGGTTTAATACCGAATCAGTTAAAGAATCAGCATCTTAGCTAGAAAAACAACAGAGCAATGACTAAACATTGGCGAAGCCCGTAGTCATAGTGGTCGTAGTGGTGGTGGCATGTATGGCGTAATGGTGAAGATGGAAAAAAAAAGCTGTGTAGTAAGACACGTAGTTTAAACAGGTCTGTGAATAATTGATAAGAATTGTCAGTGAAGGGCGGCTGGATGCTAGTGAGGTGCTCTCAAACAGCTGGCTTTGCATCAACTCACTGACACGGCACGCTAACATGACGCGCGGGAAATTAACCATACTCTGCGCCTATTGACACCAAACACGCCCAAACACAGAATTTTCTCAGGTTGAGGTAAAATAACGATAATTCTCGTCAGCTACGAGAACTGGGAATTAGATTCAACCTTTGGATTAAACACAGTCACTCGTGATTTACGAGTGACCGCGGGTCAATGTTAAATGACGTAAATCGTTTCTAAACGCCTTTAGACGCACCTTTCTATTAAAATGATGCTACGAAAATGCAAGTTTTCATTGTAAAGTAGGAAACTTAAAACTTAAGTTTTGCTGAATATAATAAAACAAGACATTATATACTGAAACGATGTGCTCCATTTTTAAATAAATCTGTGTAGTTTTTTCGTGTTTTTTAGTCTATTTATAAAGCTGAAATTAGCCTTTAAACGATGCCAATTCCGTAAAATTAGTGTTTTTCTGTTTTACCAACCACATACATGTTTGATATAGAATGGGTTTGTCTGAATTGGAAACCACTAAATACTTGCGGAGGTGTGACTTATTCAGTGACATATATTCAGAGTAAGATCATAGCAATAACATATAGATTAAAGTAAGATTATAGCACATATTTGATGTGCGGGTAGTATATCAGTTATCGGGTCGGAAAATAGAATCGGAAAGCAGAGATCGAATTCATGGCTAGTTTAATGTGTTCACTTTTGCACTAATGTCCTTGGGAAATCCGTATCTTCTCCCCTTGTTATGTGTTAAATAGCGAGGTCGATTTGGCTCCTTAGCCTTGGGTGGCAACCAGTCTAATAGAAGGAAAACTCTGAAATCCAAATCGTGGCGAGGGTAGTTGAAAAATATTACGCTATCTTTCCCAATAATGTATGGCAATTCACAAATGATAAATTAAAGGGATTTGTGGGGCTCACCGGCATCATGGAGGGATATGTCATTAAAAAGAATAACAAGTATTGGTAAAGTGAAAATCCAGGTTTATTTGTACCCTATTTCGTATTATATTTATAAATAAGAAAAAATGTAAAGTTTTAGAATTCTCCCGTGAGACATAATGTTCTGATTTAAACGTCATTTTCGTCATTTTCGTATTATGGAGTACCAAAATATTACTAGGAATATCATAGAAAAATTAGGAACTGAAGACGGAATATTTTCAAAGATACCTGCCATTCATTACGGGAAAATAATGAAAGATTTTTGCCATCTATTATTATTTGGGACTAAGAGAATATAGTTATTTCAATGTCTTACTCTCGTGTGAACCATTGAGATAAATGCTATGTTACAGGTAGGCTATGCATAAAAATGATTACATATCATATTTTCTCTGTCTCATAAAATTACATTTTATAATGCTAACACATTTTACTAAGCAGTTTAAACAAAAAATAATTTTTCTTGGGTTTATTGATAATGCAAAATAACAAGTGACAAATGACTACATAAGTAGGTATTCTTTCGCGCAAGAAATACTCCATTTACAAAAATAAAAATAAATAACCAGTGCTTAATATAGTAACTGTTACAATACCTTAGTGTTTTACTGACAATGTTTAAAAAGGATAAATCCAATCAATGTTTCATATGGATCAAATTAATGTTATTTCCAAGGTAATTTAGATAATGAAATTTGCTTCTCTGATGAGAAAACCGTGCTTGTATTTTGGCACACAAATAATTCGAAATCTGTCTTTGGATAAACATAAAGATTTTTTTTTATTATCTTCAACTGAAAGGAGACAATTTCTGTGTTTGCTCTTAATTATTAAATAAAAGAAAATACTTACACATGTAAGACGTTGAAAACTGCAGAAATATATTTATTGCTCTTTTCCTATAAATGACAAAAATCATAGCCACTGACATTTACTTGGGTCACTAGTAACAGAAATCTTCTTCTTGGTGGATTCAAATGGAGATCAAAACGAAATCGGACCATTATACTCATGTTTGTTGTCATTATCAGTGTTTCAGCCGTTGTGCTTATCGAACCGGATCTTTCAAATCTACCCTGACCATGTCTAGAGATACCTCGTCTAGTTCTTATTTAGTACTACTTGGTTATTGCTCGCGCTGCTCAGTATTGGACTCACAATTACTATGACACCAAATTCACGAAACAACGCTTTAATCCACTATGCTATTAACCCATGTAACAATCATGAGTATAGAACTTTGAGCTTTAAACCTAATCTGTCTTCTGTTGAGAATATCACTGCTTGTCACACTTGACTGTATTTCCAGAGGCATATCTTTTATTGCTGTTGCATATCTGGCAATACACCACTGGTTCACCTTTATGCTGTGGTGATGGTTTGTTCCAGCAAGATAACGCACGTTCCGTCATTCGTGGGTGACACGAAAATGGGTTACTAGAACATTTGGTTGATTTCTAGGTAGTTGGTTGGCTCGAGCTTGCCAGATTTGAACCCCATTGAGCATGTGTGGGACATAATGACCTCATTAAATTTCCTGCAGCTAAAACCAACAAGGAGAGCGCAGCTATGTATACTTCTAGAAAGTTCCCAGAAATACGCACGCAACAATTTCAGCACCACGTAGGCTACATATAATGTCATGTTATTCAGGTAAATGGAAAGGTAAACGATATTTGGTTGTTGTCTCTAACCATTTTTCCTTCAATAATTCTGAATTTTTGGAAGATCATTAAGTCCCTCAAGGTTGGTGGCTGTAGATTCTTTTTCTCGAGTATGACCGGGCCCACACAGCAAACGTTTGTATGGGAGTTCTTCTTCTGAACTACCTTGAGAGGAACTTCACGGTTTTTTTCTTTCCCTGTACTTGTGCATTTTTGTTTGGGTGGATTTTAGGGTCGTTGCACATGTGTATGATTTTTTCTCGATACTGGGCTTCAATCGTGATGTAGATGGCATCTTACCCAACTTTCTAATCACTTTCCAGTATCCATCCACCTTATCGTTTGATGTTTTAGAAATTGGAGGTATCATATCTACATTCATGGGCATTTTAGTTGTTTCATAGGAATGTAATGAAGCGGGTTGTTGGGTAGCTGAATTTTTCTTTCCGGGCCAAACTGCCGACAACTGTCCGGTTTCATCACAATGCCAACAGGCCGGTTTCCTGTGGGATACAATAGTTGATATTTTCTTCCATCTATTTCGACCCAACTGGGGATGGTACTGAAGGACTTTCTGTCGACCATGAAGTAAAACCTGTCTTTCTATTGGGCTTAATCTCCACAATTTCTCCCTATTGCATTAAGAATGCATCAACTTGTTTGCCTGTAACGTAGACTGTCCTTTTGTCCTGTGCTGGCCCTGGTATTTCACTCTGAACACACTCGCCTTATTTTGAAGATTTTCTTAATTAAGGCGACACATTCTTCTTGAGTAGCCAACAAAATATCACACATGGGCAAGTTCTTTCCTCTTACGATCAGTTGGATGTTAATCCCCGTGTTTGCCAGCGATTCCATTATGTACCCTTTTTGAAGTTTAAGTTTTTTGTCGACTACGAAAACCGAAATTATTCTGTTTTCGGCTGATTTTAAATCCGGGATGTTTATCCAGTCGGTATTACGATGTGAGCACATTCCTTTGCTTGTTTTACAAATTCTTCCATATCTATAATACATGTGGAGGTGGGGGTGAAATCCATGTAGAAGTTACGGTTGAAGTTTGTTCCACTTGAGTCTTGGTTTTGACGGTTTCTGGTACATTTCCTTTGGGTGTTTCCAAGAAATTTTACCGGTCCTTTTGCTGGTGTGTCTCTTTTGCGGGTGTCCTGAAAAGAGCGCTAACCAATCTTCCAACTTCACCCTCGTTCACTTTGGACAAAGGGTGAGTGAGTGAAAAAACTCATAAATGTCTTCTGCAAAATATCAAGTCCTGGAGAAAAAAAAAGATTCTTTTAGCGTTAGAGCTGCTCTCACGATGTCAAAAAAAAAAAAAAAAAATGATAACTAACGGTAACTAAGATGAAGAGACAGAAGGAAAACCTGTCGTTAAGTAGGTTTTTCCTTCCGTCCCTTTTGGCTTCAATATGTCATGTAAGTGTCAAATTTTCTAACCTCTCTTCATTATGTGTCCTAGAAAGTGTCAAATTCTCTCAGTGTCAAATTTGTCCCCTAGAAATTTCAACTATCCATTTCTGATTATAAGAGTTTTTATTTACATTTTCTTTGAAACTTCCTCGTTGCCTACATGTTCCATCTTTGGTATTCTCTGCCCTCTCTTCATCGGTGAATTAATTGTTTCGCATTCACTGCCATATAGGAAAACTGATATTACATAGCAGTTTAACACTTTTTTGTCTGTATCTATTTAGATAGAAAAAAAAGGACATATTTATATCCAGTTTTTCTTCTTGTAGATGACAGACTAATATGATGGAGCTTCACACCATGTAAATATTAGTATGCTTCTCAGTTTCCAAGCCGCAAACAAGGTTTTTTTTACACCCTAAAGTGTTTGTATATTTGTTGTTGTGCTTGTTCGAGTCAAACCCTTATTCTATCGTCTTATAGTTTGTTTGTCGTATGGTTACTGTTATCTAAACGAATTCAACGACTGACTGGAGTTGAGACTGCAATTTACGAGACAGCGGAAGCAGGAAGAAATCAATTGCGTTAAATTGTTAATCAAAGCAAGGGAAGTAATGAACATTAATCTTATGTGCCATTCAAAGCGTCTATCTTCAGCAGCTTGGGAAGCATCATGTATTTCATTGCTAAAGCATTCTGCTAATACAGTAGCATGCTCATCTCACAAACCATTGAGACTGGACTTGATCTACGTCGTGCATTCGAGAAATACTACCTAGCGATGAAATTAGTTCACTCCAACTTCTGACATCATTTCCGCGTTTTTCCCATTCATGGAATGAATGCTTCGTAAAACTCCATCTCCCTTGAAGACTCTTTTGTACACCCTTCACCTTTCTCTTGCCTTGTGACACGTCTCAGTCTTCCTTTTAGCGGTAATTCTTCCTCGACCTTATTAGTTCTTGCCTCCAGACGTTTTTTCAATTTTATGAATAAGCATCTCATCTTCATCTCATTCGTCTGATTCTTTGTATGAAGAGCTTCCTTGTTCTTCGCTGTCAACAGCTTTCCGCTTTGTCCCTCGAGATATGAGTTCAACCTCCATTTTCAGGATCATCTACTTGGTCCAGCTAGGGTCACATGCGGTACTGGCCTTTCCTTCGCTGTGACATTTAGGAATATCCCACTTCTCCATTACTCCTCGTTTTATGTTGTTGGCATGCACTCTTTTCATTTTATTTCTCAATTGATCCCAAATCTTGAACATCACCGACCCTGTTTGTTCCACTATTCTGTAGTATGGTTTTCATCTTTGATCCATTTTACCTTGCCTCACATGGGACTTGTGGAGCACTGGATCACCAACCATAAATTTAGTCTCAGTTCTGTTTTTGTTAATCTTTTCATTTTCTTTCTTTTGTGCTCTGAGAATTGGATTTGTTTTTACAAAGATAGTGTTGTTTTTCGATCATAATCCGGTGAAAGTCTTTACCCATGTATTTCCCTTGAGATTTGATTTGAGGTTATCAATCGGCAATACCACATCTTTGCCGAACACAATGTAGTATGGAGAGAATATGGCTGCTGCTAACGCTTGATTCAAGAATAAATCCAAATTCTCATTTACTTCTTCAGATAATTTCGCTAACATGTCTCCCAAAAACCTATGGATTCGCTATTATTATTGGGATGATACGGGAGGTAGTAATATGTTTAACGTTCAAAGACTTTAGAGTCTCTCTCATCACCACACTCACAAATTTTCCCCCATTATCAGTTACCAGTTCTGCTACCGCCGCCACTCTTGGAAATATCTCATTTACTATTAGACGAGTCATTGTCTGAGCTGTTTTGTCTGTAACAATATAGACATCCACCCATTTTGTGAGCCAGTCCACAAAACTCATATAGTTATTCCCTCTCAACGGTATATGGGCCTGACTCATCCATGCTGACCTTCTCAGAAAAATAGAACAGAGTTTCTCAACCGGAGTCCACATGGGCCCCGGGGATCCATGTAATATTTCTGGGGGTCCAAGGACAAAATATAACAAATTGGGAATCCACAATGATATTTTGGTGGTCCATGAAGAAAGTCAACTCAAAATGGTTTATATAATTAAAAAATAAATTTCTACTGTAATTTACACTATATATATATATATATATATATATATATATATATATATATATGAATGATTCTTTCATATAGGTACTTCCACTGAATTTTCGATACGTAAGGATAATTTGGTTTATTAACATTTTTAATCAGTGTGCATAAATAAATGCATTTGAAGTGAATTCAATTGCCTGAAGAGCTCTGCTCCTTATGGCCTTGACCATGAAAGAAACGTTGTAATACAAGATATTAGTCAATAAAAATTATTATTACTATAATTATTATTATTATTATCGTAGAACAATTTATTTGCATTAAATTAGTTTTCATTTAAAAATAAAGCTTAATTATATAATACTTCTTTGATTATTAAAACATCAAAATTTTTATAAGTGAAAAATAGAATAATGTCTTATGTCAAATAGCAATTAAGGGATCCATGGATAAAAAAGAAGGGAAAAGGGCTTCATGGGCAAAAAAAGAAGGGGAAAGAGATCCATGGGTGTAAAAAAAGAAGAGAAAAGAGATCCATGGGTAAAAAAAGAAGGGAAAAGAGATCCATGGGTAAAAAAGAGAAAAGAGATCCATAGGTAAAAAAGAAGGGAAAAGGGGTCCATGAGTAAAAAAGAAGGGAAAAGGGGTCCATGGGTAAAAAAAAAAAAGGGAAAAGGGGTCCATGGGTAAAAAAGAAGGGAAAACGGGTTCATGGGTAAAAAATAAGGGTAAAGAGATCCATGGGTAAAAAAGGGAAAAAGAGATCCATGGGTAAAAAGGAAAAAGAGATCCATGGGTAAAAAAGGGAAAAGAGATCCATGGGCAAAAAAAGAAGGGAAAAGAGATCCATGGGTAAAAAGAGAAGGGAAAAGAGATCCATGGGTAAAAAGTGAAGGGAAAAGGGGTCCATGGGTAAAAAGAGAAGGGAAAAGGGGTCCATGGGTAAAAAAAAAAGAAGGAAAAGGGGTCCATGGGTAAAAAAGAAGGGAAAACGGGTTCATGGGTAAAAAAAGAAGGGAGAAGGGGCCCATGGGTAAAAAAGAAGGGAAAACGGTTGAGATCCACTGGGAAAGGAGGGCACTTCCATTTCCATCAATTATGCTTCCTCATGTGCTTGACAGGTTACACATTTTACTTGCAACATATGCTCTTACATGCTTGTAAATTCCAGGCCAGTGATAATTTTGTCTAACTCATAGGTTTTTTCAATTCTCAAGTGTCCTAACTTTTGATGACATCTTTCCAATGCTTGCTTTCGGAAGAGTCCCTTAGGTTCATACAATCTTATTCTCGGATTGTCATCTATATCTGAGACATAGTAGAGTGCTCTGCACCACAAACCTTTTGGCCGTTGCTCCAGTCAGTTTCTCGACTGATTCCTTCAGCTTTAGCAGTTCGTCGTCGTTTGAATAATCTCTCATGGCTGCTTCACCAGTCACATGTTCTTCCTCTTACAGTCCTCCTTTTCTTCATTGTCATCGTTCCATGACGGCCTTTATTCCCTTATGTGAGGATTAATGACACCTATTCTGTAAGCCTCGTCATCCATCTCAGGCTTCTCCATCACCGATTCCTATTCTAAACTTTTGGGAATCCGTGATAATAGATTCGCACAAATATTCTCCTTAACCGATAGATAGTCTACCCTACAGTTGTACCTACTCAACTTCAAGGTTCACATTTGGATCTTTTTATTTGTCCAGTCGGTCTCAAACAAATATTTTAACGGCTTGTGATCAGATTTAATCACAAACTCTGCTCCGTGAAAATAGTAATGCAGCTTTTGAAAAACATACACAATCGCATATGTCTCTTTCCCGATCACAGGCCACCTCTACTGAGTTGAAGATAGCCTGTGGGACAAGAAGTAGACCGGAATTTCTTCGTTCAGCCCTGCAATTAAACTCTCCTTCTCCTGGCAAGGCTGAGTCAAGTATGCCCCAACACAAGTGTCACTGACATCCGTATACAGAGCCATTAGCTTGTTCTTATCGGGATATGTCAACAACGGCGCCTCCGTAAATTGCTCCTTCAGAGCGTCAAAGAATGGCTGACAGTCCTCCGTCCATCGAAATCTGGGGTGCTTTTTATCAGATTTATCAAGGGTATCGCAATCCTGGAAAATCCGGTGATAAATCCCCTATAATATCCCATGTCTCTAATGAACCGTCTCAATTCTTTCACTGATTTAGACTCTGGCATAGACATTATCACATTTACCTTGTCCAGGTCGGGCTTCACTCCTATCTTGTTAATAGCGAATCGTAGATATTTTGTTTCCTCCTTTAAAAATTGGCATTTCTGAAGTTTAAGCTTTAACCCCTGTTGTTTCAATCGGTCAAACACCAATTGTAGATGACGAAAGTGTTTCTATTGGTCTTTAGAAAACGAGATAAGCTATCGCAAATCCTTTCATTCTGCTCGAGACTATAGACATTAACTGCAAACAAATTCCAGGTACTCCTGGTAAACCAAAGGGCATGACCGAAAATTGATATAATCTCAGATGACATCCAAACACGGTTTTCTGGCGGTCCTTTTAATTCGTGGACACTTGCTAATAACCGGCTCTAAGATCGATCGTGGAAAAACATGTAACTTTTAATAGCAGAGCTAATATGTTGTCTATCAGCGGAAGTGGGTAAACAGTTGGGTTTGATATTTTATTCAACGTTCTGAAGTCCACACAAAGTCTGTAGCCACCGTTTTTCTTTCTCACGATAACTATTGGAAAGCTCCACGGTGACTGGGATCGTTCTATTATTCCTGCGTCCAAGATCTCTTGGACGGCCTGTTCCACCAGCTCTCACTTGTGTAATGGGGTTCGATATTGCCTCAATTTCAGTGTGAGATGTTCTTCAGTATCTATTTTCATTGTGACCGTTTTATTTTGGCATATCTTTTTATCACTTCGAGGTATTATTTTCTTATTAGTTTCCAAAAGCAGAACCACTCGATCTTTGTATTCTCTTGGGGGATCAACCTCTTCCTTCTCCATAGATCCTACGTTCTTGACCACGCCAACACTCTTATGTTATTTCACATGGCTTTTGACATTCAGTATCACTGCCCTGCCCACATTTGTCCTAGGCATTATCCGCATTGCCTTAAGACCTGTGCTAGCAATCACTATAGGCCCAATGCCAGTCAGGTTTTCTTCATCTACAGTCGGCAAAATCGTTAATTCATCGCTTTCCTCGGTCAATGTCGGAGTCACTTGGTACCACAAACCTTCCTTCTCATTGGGGTTCTCCAGCTTCTTTCGTTTCCCTTGTTTGCATTTTGCAAAGTGGGATTTCTTTCTTACCCAGTATCAAGGCTGGTGGGTCAAAGAGAATTACTGCATTATAATTTTTTTAACCAGTCTCCTCCAATTATTAAATTTCTGTCGAGACTGGTTGATATATAAATACCATGGACCATTTCTAAGTTGCCTATCCGTACAGGTAAGTTCCACCATCCCTATTATCTCTATTTCAATTCCATCTGGCTAGAAAACCTCAATATTTCCAGGTTTGAGCTGAGCTTCATCCATTCCCAATCGCTTCAACTCCCTCGAGTTTAATACAGCTATCTCCGAACCTGTATCTATCAAAGCATTCACTAAGTGTTCCCCTACAATATCCTCACAGGTTAACTCTCCTTCCTCGGAAAGTAACTCGAACACCTTAGATTTCCTTCGTCCCTTAGTTCTTAATTCTCTTCAAGGGAATAATTCCACTTTATTTTTTTATCGTTCCTTATTCTTTCCTTCATGGGATGTTCACTCTTTGCCTCTTCAAAGAACCCTTTTCTCTTCTCAGGTCTTGTTCTGGAGCTTTCCACTACCCTACAATTTCTGACCACATAACCCTCTTTCCACAGCCATAATATGTTCTTTTAAACTTACAACCCCGGACTAAATAACCTTTACCTCCACAGCCACAACATTTAGCCTTGTCACACTCTCTAACTAAGTGACCACTTTGTCCACATGTCCAACACACTTTTCCTCTTTGGTCTTTCTCCCTTTTCACTACAATAAAGCTCACCGGGGACATCCAACCCTTTATATTTCTTCCTGGGGCGGCCCGTATTAGTTTAAAGTCTTCTTCGGCACTGGGGCTTCGTACTTATACCTCTCCTTTTAACTAGACACTGCCAGCCGAATGCATCGTCCAACGGGGAGTCGCTAGCCGCATCCTATTATTAAAATGAAACTAAATAAAATTAATTATGAGTATAGAAACAATGTTTTAAAATGTCTATAAAAACAATGTTTTGAGATGCTCAAATTTCCCCCAAAAAACTTTTTTAAATTAAAAAAAATGCAAGTAGAGTATTTTAAAAAAAAATGAATAATAAAAAATGTAAACTAAGTTACTTCCCTTACATAATCTTAACGTAAATTGACAATAACTGAGCGCGTTTCATCTGCATTTACAAAAAAAAAAAAAAAAAATCACAACTATCGATTACATCAATTTTTGTCTTAGTAATTCACCCCTGAAGATGATCTTGAATGAGATTGAAAGCACTTGGAGAAAAGAAAAGAAATAACCAAAACTATGGCGTCTTTCTTACTCAGTTTTATAACAGCACTAAGAAATTAATCCGTGAATTTGAGAAGATTAAAATAAAAGTAAATAAAATGTCTAGATTATTCAACCAAAACACACACACACACACACACACACACACACACACACACACACACACACACACACACACACACACACACACACACACACACACACACACACACACATATATATATATATATATATATATAAAGGCTAGATGAATCAGCCCAGAACCCTTGAATATGAATGAGCTGTTTAAAAAAAAGGTTAGATGTGTCCAAAGAGACAATAGTGTGAGATGATGAGATTCACATTGCGTAAGAGCTATCTATCATGGTTTGTTCATATCTATCTATCTATCTGGTTGATTTTATTCCTATTCTCTCTTTACTCAGTTCTATGTCCTCTTTTTACTTAGTGCAGTAACCAACTGGCCGTCTCATTGTGGAGTAGTATTTTAGTCTGGCACAAATGCAACATAATCAGGCACACAAAAAGAAGATTCGAATTCTGTTGCGAGATGAATTTAATAAACTTAGTTAGTAGTCTGTTCGAGTTGCGACAAAGGTTAAGATTTATAATACTGATTATCAAGGCAGAAAGCGAGAAGTTGTTGCACTGTTTTTATACAGCCTTTACAGGGAGTGAGGATTGATCCTATAGAAATAGCGAATGATGCCTTTCAGAAACCGAGCAAAGTATTAAGGGATTGAAAATGCTCTTAGAAACAAAGAAAAAAGGCAAACTGCTATGTAATATCTAATTTTGTATATGGCGGTGAATGGTAGACAGTTTCCTCATGAATAAAGAAAAGCGACAGAGATGTAGTTTTACCCACCGGTTTTGAGAATACTATGGACAGAACATGTGAAAAACGTGGAAGTTTTAAGGGAAATAGAAGCTAAAAATGCTGCTGATAACAATCAGAATGAGACAATTAACATTTTTGGAACACGTAATGCGGAAAGAAGGCTTGAAGAATTTAAAATTCACAGCGCATAATGAAATGAAGAGAAGCAGAGGGAAACGGTGAATAAGCTACTTGACGAATTTGAGTAAATGAACGATAGAATAAAAAGCACAAAGAAAAAAAAAGAAGGGTGGTAAAGGGACAAGAGGTTGTGGGATGCTAGAATCTTTTATATCCTGAAAAGACATAGCATATAAAAGAAGAAGCAGAAAGTAAATTTATGCATTTGTAAAATCTGTAATACTTACGTAGTTTATTTATCTACATATTCCATTTGCTTATGTTATGTCCTGTTTTCTTATTTGTAAACTTTAATTATATGTTTTCTGCTTTTATTACTTATATCCCGTCCCCTGTGCGTCCATGTTTATATTTTCAATAAGATGTAAATATTTGATCAAAAAGTAATCGCTACTCATCACCAACTCTGAACGTTCAAACGCGGAAGTTTTGTTTTGTACATCTCATTAAACCCTGTTAAAACAAATCATAAAATAATGGCAAAAATTATAAATACTCTTTTGAGGTAAGCCGTAACCGACTCATTAAATTAATGTTTACCTTTATTCTTAGGTTTTATATAAATCCAACCTAAAACAAAAAAATAAATGAATGAATTAAAATAAATATAATAAAAATACGAGTGTAGGACGGAAAGTAAGATGTCCGTGAGGAGGAAGATAATAAAACCTTCTTTATATTTACATTCATTCAATCCTTGAAACGTGTGAGGCATACGTATTTCTATAATCGCGAGGAAGTAACTTTGAAATGAAAGATGGGATTCCTTTACTTTTCAGTGTTCAATTGAAATAATAAAAATGAAAAAAAAAAAAAAAAAAAAGAAAAGAAAAAAGAAAAAAAAAAAAAAAAAAAAGAAAAAAAAAAAAAAAAAAAAAAAAAAAAAAAAAAAAGAAAAGAAAAAAAAGAAAAGAAAAAAAAGAAAAGAAAAGAAAAAATAACTCGTAATACCATCTTTTTTACCATTTATTGCTTCCCTTCGTGGTGGTGTTGGCTGTTAATATCTTCTTGGTGTTTCAAGTGAGTTATCTAAACTCTGCCGCACAGCTGTTTAATCTTTAGAGCAAGGAATTGGTTTCTTCCTTTACTTTTTCATTTGCTTGATCCAATAAAACGGATTACAAATTTTCCTTTCCTTTACGTAGGGGTTGAGGAATATCGTATAAAGGAAACTCCCCAATATTTTTTGTCAATTCATAAACATCTAACGAGTTAAGATATTATAAAGGAAACATTTCACGGGCTTTTTTTTTACTTTATATATTGTTTCTCAAACGTTTTATTATGTATTTTTTAAACTTGTAAAAATTGTATAGCTATAAAGAACAGATTATAAAGCAAAATGTCATTCAGTGCAAAACTTTTCAGTCAATCGACAAAGAAAATACGGTGCTGACCTTGTACCAAGAAAAAAAAAAAAGACATAACATTTGCATTTCGAAAGCTAGAATAATATATAAACGAAATATCTACCTCCGTCTAGTGAATATAATGAATATATGAATATAATGAAAATATCTACCCACGTCTAGTGAAATATCTACCCCCGTCTAGTGAATATAATGAATTTATAAGTCGATTCCGCGTAGTAATGCGATCTTCTCAAACTAGGTCCTTTTTTTGACTTCTGTATTTCGCAAAGGTGTTCAACAAATTACGCCACAAATATCTGTTAGAGCTGCTCAGCAACCTTGACATATTCGGGAAAGACATCGGAATAATCAAAGATCTCTACTGGTAGCAAACCGCCTGCATACGGATAAAAGATGAGTTCAACAGAAATACAAAATTAGAAAGGGGCGTAAGGCAAGGATGTGTCTTCTCACCGGACTTATTCAACCCTTACTGCAAGGCAATTCTGAGAGAACTAGAAATCCTGCGAGAATTCATCATTGGCGGCCATAATCTTAACAACATAAGATACGCACATGAGACAGTGCTGATAGCAGACACGGAAAGGAAACTATAAAACCTCCTACAGAAGGTAGTGAAGGAGATCGAGAAGAAGGGACTAAGCATAAACTACAAGAAAACAGAATGCATGGTCATCAGCAAAAAGATGATCCCGAAATGCAATTTACAGGTCGGGGACACTAAAATCAAGCAGGTGCAGAAATTTAAATATCTGTCAAGTGTTCTGACAGAAGACGGTAAGTGCGACGCTGAAATCCGAAGACGTATTGGGATGGCCAAAGACTCATTTCAAAAGCTAGGCAGAGTATTACGAGGCAGGATGATCTCGTTGGTAACAAAGAAAAGAGTACTAAACTGCTACGTGATATCTGTCCTTCTATACGGCAGAGAATGTTGGAAGTCTCCTCAAAGACTCGAGGCAACGGATGTGTGGTTCTACAGAAGGATGCTAAGGATACCATGGACCAAACATATGAGCAACAATGAGGTTTTGGAGATCATGGAAACAAAGAGAAAACATACTTAACATAAGGAAGAGGCAGCTGAAATTTCTGGGACACGTAATGAGAAAGGAGGGCTTGGAAAATCTGATGCTCATAGGGCGGATAGAGGGAAAGAAGGACAAGGGAAAGTAACGCGTGACATACTTAACGGGCTTAAGCAAGTGGATGACAGGACAGGGTCTGGGAGAAGTACTGAGTAGCAAAAAGACAAAACTTATTGAGAGCTACAAGGGATAGGAGAAAGTGGAGATCCATCATAGCCTACGTCCAGAAGGGACACGGTACATAAAAAAAGATTTCTTTTGGTCTCAACTCCATATCACTTTGAACAGTCAAGTTAAATAAAAGTTAAGTATATGCCTTTAAAAGTCTTTCGTTGAAACCAAATAAATTCTTTTTCAGTTTGACATTTCAATTTCCATTAATCTGAAAATTGCCCTGTACTAAACACTAATAAAAGTTTTAAGATAAAATTCAGAACGTAATTTGTTTATTTTTTTACGATAGAACGTGTCTGTTAAAAAGGAAAAAAAGAGTTTTTTATGTTACAAATAAACTGATGACTAGGATGTTGCATAAACAATACTTTTGTCTGATATAGCTACTACTACAACCACTATTATTATCATTACAACAACTACTACTACTATAATAATGATAATAGATACAAAGTAAACAAGAAATTATTCAATCACCTACTCTACATTGATGATCTCAAATTCTTCGCCAAAGTCAACAATAAGTAGAAGGTTTTCCTCAATACTGTAAAATGTTTCACTGGTGACAACGATATGGATTTCGGATTAGATAAATGTGCAAAAGTAACATTCAAGAAAGGGAGAATTACAGAAACACATTCAATAGATTTAGATTTTGTCGCAAAGATTAGGGAACTGGAACAAGAAGAAGCTTATAAATACATAGGAGTCAGCGAAGGAGACCATACACTATACACAAATGAAGGAGAAAGTAAGAAAAGAATACTACAGGCGTGTGCGTCTGGTATTGAATACCGAACTGAATTAAAAAAAAAAAACAGAATATCAGCCATAAACACCCAGGTAACTTGCTTAACTGGACATAGCTGACATTAAGCGAATGGACGCCAAAACGAGAAAGCTTCTCACTTGCCACCGCATGCATCATCCCAATGCTGATGTTGATTGTCTGTATGTGCCCAGATCTGAAAGAGGGAGAGGATTAGTTCAACTAGATTTGTTTTACAAAACTACAACAGTCGGCCTTCAAAGATACCTGGAAACTACAGAAGAATGTATGATGATCTATGGCAAAGAACACGAAAGAAGTAAGAAATTTTATTTAGTAATAAAGGAAGCCAACGAGTTCAAAATGGAGTTTCAAGTGGGCGAAGAAATAATACATCTACTGCAGCTGCAAAAACCATAAAAAAGGCAAATGCAATCGACCAGATACAGAAACGATGGTAGATTAAATCTCTTCACAGTCAATATTCAGCCCGTACCAACCAAGCTGATGTAGACCAACCACGTACCCTTCAGTGGCCACGTAGTGCAGTATTATAAGCTGAAAATGAAGGTTTTATTCTTGCTGCACAGGAGCAATAATTGCTAACTAGAAATTACCAAGCACACACACTTATAAATTATGTTAGCTCAAAATCCAGATTCTATGATAAATATCCAGAAACAATTGTCCATCTTGTTGCACGGTATTTGCACCAACTGAATATAAAACCTGACACGACCGAGTGGAACAATGTATACATTGGAAAATCTGAAACTTTTACGGGAAAGAAACTGCAAGAAATTGGTATGAATACCTCCAGATCCGGTTAGGTCCTGTAACAATTTTATGGGACTTTACAATACACAGAACAATCAAAGCTAATGGCCCAAACATCGTGATCAGGGACCGCAAAAAGAAAATGTACCTTGTTATTGACATGGCAGTCTCTGCAGACTCTAATGTATCTTTGAAGATCTTCAAAAATCTATCAAAATACAATAACCTTGAAATCGAAATTTTAAAAATGTGGCACATGAGGACATCAACAACTCCAGTTGTAGTTGGAGTCCTCGGATTGATTGGAAATGATTCCAATAGACTCATTGAAGGGCTTCCTGGTGGTTCATGCCTTAAAGAAATACAAACAATTGTACTCACAAGTACAGCTCACACCTTACGTAAGGCTTTATCCATGTAAAATATGTGTGATCTTAGGTGTTTTTTTCTTCCTACTCAAAAAATGCTCAGTGAAAATGTCAAAATGCCATTTCTGACCTTAGGTCTCTTGTTGGGACCCGGAAATAAATAAATATTCTTCAGAAATCACATCAAATGAAATAATAATAATAATAAGAAGAAGAAGAAGAAGAAGCAGAAGAAGGAAATTGGCCTTGTAACGATATAATAAACATTTTAATAAACAAAGGATTAAGCATATTTCTTGTTTAAATTTTAGCCTTAAGCCCATGAAGGAATGGGGGCCATATAACAAATAATTTTCCCTTTTGACGTTGATCATTTTTTAACTCACAAGAATTTCACAAAACAAAATGAAAAATAAAGAAAAAGAAAGGAAATCAAAGTAGACAGAAAAAGAAGAGAAAAAAGAAGGGGTGTAAATGAAAAAAGGGGTTAAAAAGTAAAAGAAAATATAAAAAATAATAAAAAAAAAGAGAAAGAAGTAAAAGAAAAAGCGAAAGAAAAGAGAAAGAAAGAAATGAAGCAAGAAAGTCTAAATAAATAAAATGTAAAAAAAGCTTGCTAAGTGCATAAAGAGATGAAAAAGTAGAAGAGAAGAAAGAAGAAAAAAGTTTTTAATTTTTAAGATTTCATGTCCCTTCACAACGTAAACGATGATGTCTTTTTACAGATTCCTTTTCTTTATCGTCTTTCGAAAGATAATGGTAAGATGTCCAGTTGCCTTCTCCACAGTTTGAAATTCTAATTTTTCCTTCTTTTAGACTGGCGGGCATTCAAGGCTAAAGAGTTCATTTTACTTTGATATTTAACCCATATCTAGGGAAAAAGAGTCGGATTCATGCTTTTTCAAAAGGCATTGCTGCGAAAGTGAACGCAACAGACAAAACTGGAATTTGAACACGGTTCTCCGATTCTAATTTGTGTTTCGAGAACTGTTACGTGAAACATAAAACTTAAGAAAGCAAAAAACAACAATTAAAACAACTAAAAGTAAAGGAGAAAAAAAAAACAAGCATAAAAAGAAGATAATCAGATAAAAAAAATGAATATACTGAGAATAAAAAGTAAAAGCAGAAATATTGTAGCTTCTGGTGTGATGACAGTGGCTCGAAGCATCGAAGGATGAATTCAGGCAAGTGAAACACAGTCTAGGCGGGCAGATAACAAAGAAACAGATGTGGGAGAGTGAACGCAATGGCCCGTTCTCCGATATTCATTCATTATGTATAGCGACATATGGCTTAACTGTTTCAGATGTCATCCACGATCATATTTACGGATCAGGGGAAAAATGAGAAGCGCTGAAGAGATTTCACGCCTGAGAGGTTGTCTTAAGACTGGACAGTAAGAAAGAAAGAAAGAAAGAAAGAAAGAACAGAACAGAAAGAAAGAAAGAAAGAAAGAAAGAAAGAACAGAACAGAACAGAAAGAAAGAAAGAAAGAACAGAACAGAAAAGAGAAACTGTACTACATCCGAAGTCAATAAAAAATTCATATTCACTTATTTTATTCTTGACTGAGGACTGATCAGCTGCGTTTAAATGTATCTTTTTTATGATGTACGCATTAAGGTCCAACTATTGTGGGCTTATATATCAATTACTTCATACACACACAGGTAACAACAAAAACAACGCACACACATACACACGCACACACATAAATATATATATAGGGTTACAAATCATTCATAATCCTAATGTGTGTCTGTATATATATATATACATATATATAATTAAACCTAGAGAGTCCGACAAACCTACCAAGATTCCACCTAAGCGGATCGTCAGGGAAGGTTTTCCGAACGAGTATAGTTTCTTATACTTATAAGATTTCCATTAATAATATATATATATATATATATATATATATATATATATATATATATATATATATATATATAGATTATGACATATATATATATATTATATATATATATATATATATATATATATATATATATATATATATATATATATATATATATATATATATATATATATATATATATATATATATATATATATATATATATATATATATATATATATATATATATATATATATATAAATATATATTAGGTCATGACTTTTTGTAACCCAATGTTCCTGTGTCATAAATCGATTAGGCATTAAAGAGGCATTAATTTGTTTTAGTGCTTAAAAAGGTCACCCCCCCCAAACCGAAAATTCGATTTTACCATAGACCTGGAATATATTAAAACGTTACACATTCAACAGGAAGCGTACAAAACAAAAAGACAGAATCTGCAAATGTGGAACAACCTGCTCCATCGAAGAAAACTGGCATATTTCAATGCCATCAAAAAATAAAGAAACAACAAATGTATAGAAAACCTTCATGGAAATGGAGGAAATATTTATTCCAAGGAAATTCCGCGAAAAAATTAATCCACAAGACATGCAGTAAACAAAAACAAATACAAAACATACTAAGCCTAACAAAATGGAAATACAAGACAAATCAATACACTTTACAAAGAAATACACAGAGACTGATAACAAATTATTAACAAAAATCATGGAATTATGTCCCAAAGAAACTCACCAATTCCTGTCAGAATTATGGGAGTCAAAATGTAAAAAAAAGGAGGAAAAATCTCAGAATATCTTGGAAAGAAAGATAACCTGGTTAAAAGCATTACCAAGAAAAGAAAAATTGGAAAATGAGACACCCCACCAAAAAAAAAAAAACCCCAAAAAACAATCCAAACTCACAAAAAAACACAGTACTCAACACAAAACACATCAGCAAATACAGAGAAAATCACCCAACAAAGTCAAAAATCAGAATATCTACTACCACATATAGACCCACAAGGTAAGCACCCTAACACATTCTACCATACGCAAACACATCCACAAACACAACCACATAACAAATACAATTATGAACATATATTGAACAGCGCAAAAACAAACCTGCACAGACCACCACACCATAACACAAACAAAGATCCGAATACACACAGATTCACAAAACCGACACTTACAAATACCGCCTAGCTCAACAAACCAAAACTTAACAAGCATTACCCATATCCAGGAGTACAATCAGAATTCCCCGAAAATTTCTACACACAATCCACATACAGTCCATACAAAAACAACAAATCTAGAAACATCTCGAATACGCCTCCTAACAAAAACAAACACACCTATATAGAACCATCGAGAAATAACAACCCCAATTTCATAAAAAAATAACTCTCACTGGAAATCAAACCCAAAATGTAAAGAGAGAGGGTACCTCTTAGAAAACTCAAAATAGTCAAAAGAAACAATCATTATTTTTTAGAAGCCCCAGTCCGAACAAGAAAATCAGTTTAAATGACACAAAACCCAAAATAATAAACGTGATACTGAGAATATAATGACTGAACATCTGAGCAGCAATTGTTTTAGAGAGAATGGAAACAAGAAGGACACTTATGCTTAACATCAGAAAGAGTCAGTTGAAATTTCTTGGTTACTTAGTTTTAGGAAAGAAGGCTTGGAAAATTTGATACTCATAAGACAGAGGAATACAGCGCATGACCCTACCTAACAAGCTTGTGTAAATCGATAGCAGGACAGGATTTAGGAGAGTTTAAAAAAAAAAAGACAAAATTCATTAAGAACTACAAAGGGCAAGAAATTGTGGAGAACCATGATCCTGCAAGGTCACGGCACATAGAATAAGTTTAACACACAAAAATCAATGGTCAAGTCATCCAACTAACGCTTTTATCCACTAGGCCATGTGTCCTTGAGGACAACAGTGTATGAATTTTTGGTACCTATAAACTTAATGTCTCAGTAACCATTTTTGCCAGTGCTCATCTTGCAATTTATTATTATTGCCTTTCTCTATCAGTCCGTATTACTGGTTCTCATATTGTATATATTTCTATGCTTGGCCGGCTTAGGAGATTTTTGTGGCCTAGCATATGTGCTGATTCCTTAAGTTTTTGTATTTTCCAGTGATGTTCTCTGTCTATTAATTTAACCTCATCCCACGGGAAGCGGCGATCTCCCTTTTCCATCCAGATGTGATAAACTACGCCTGATTTTTCTATCCCCCCCCCGTGTTACGACTTTACTATGTTCTTACCTTAAGGGGGCGACCTGCTTCTCCTTTATATTTCTTACCACAGCTGCACGGGATGGCGTACACACAGTCTTTAGTCATGTTCTCCGCTATTGGGGTTCTTACTCGGAAGAGGTTTCTACAAAGTGTCGAACCACTTTTGAAGGTCGTCCTGATGTTATATGCACCATAGATCTTTTTGTATTTTTTCCGATAATCCCTTTACATTAGCAAACCGAAACTGTTTTCTGAGTGTTGTTTCCTTTTGTACCCTTCTATCCAGTTTGTCAGTGCTGCTACCATGTAACCAGGGTGGTTGTTATGCTGTAGGGTACTGCTTATACTGGCCCTTTCTTGATCATATAACTCTGGGTCGCCACATGACTTTTGTTCGATATTGTAAGCAGCAGACGATCTTAAGGGCTGATGTCATCAAAGACACATGGCCCAGTGGATAAAAGCGTTGGCTGGATCCAATGACTTGGCCTAAAGAGTTATGAGTTCAATACCTGGCTACGGCAGTGGTGAAAAAAACTTGTAGAGTTAACTTAAAGGGAGATAACTGAGACATCCGGAAGCGGTATGGCATGTGAAACTAGAACAATCTACCTCGGTGGACAAAATAAAGGGTTCAGTACGAAATTCCCATCATCTGAAGATGACCGTAACATCGTGAACATGACAATAAAGATGAAGACAACAGTCCGAATAATGCAAATTATCAACAAAAAGTATTTAGAAAAATAGTAAGACAAATTGGAAAAAAAAATTTTTCTGACGCTTTTCAATCCGATGAATTACTAACGGATGAAACGCGTCAGAAAAACTTTTTTTTTTTCAATTTATATATATATATATATATATATATATATATATATATATATATATATAGATACAGATAATACGGATAAGAAAACTAGTTTCTAACCAATCAGGATCATTAAAAGTGAAACACGATTTTTTTTTTTATTATTATTTTTATTATTAATATTTTATTTACTTCGATTTTTGGTGTGTACTCATTACTTTCTGGGTCCCGACCAGACACCTTAGGTTAGAAATGGCATCATGACATTTTCCACTGACCAATTAAAATAAAAAACACATAAAACATGTTTTACATAGATAAAGCACTTTGTAAGGTGTGGTCTGTACCCGTGAGAACAATTTTTTGTATTTCTTTAAGGCATGGGCTTCCAGTAATCCCTTCAATTAGTCTACTGGAATCTTTTTCAACAAATCCGAGGGCTCCAACTACCACAGGGATTGTTGATGTTCTCATATTATTATTATTATTGTTACTATTATTATTATTCAAATTAACTTGAATTAATCGTAGATTATTAGTAAATGTGACATCAATTCTTTTGTATGCTAGTGAATGCTGAACAATGTCCCCGAAGATTACGAGAAAACTGGAGACAACAAAAATGTGTGAACTACAGAAAAATACTGAGCATTCCATGGACAGAGCGGAGTAAGCAACGAAGAAATCTTAAGGAAAATGGTAACAAAATGAACAGCGGTACTCGCAATCAGAAAAAGACAGGTGACATTTTTTGGAAATATAATGAAGAAGGATGACTTGGAGTACTTAACCCTCACAAAGTTAGACAAGCAATCAGAAAATGCATTGACGAAAATAAACTAGTCAATATAAGAAGGTATATCATGAGATATAACCGATTGACAGTTGTGCTGAAATTAAAGAAATAAAAAGAACTGCAACTAAAATCAACGGAACATGAAATGAACCAAAAATAGACATAAAAAAGTACTAATACCACACAAAGCATAGATCATAATGAAGAAACTGAAATACACACCAATCACTGTGAAGATAATGTTGAAAGTTTAGAAGAGTTGAAAAGGCGTGATCTTAGTCGCTTACAAGCCTGAAAGAAAACGAGTCCAAAACACATTGAGCCGAATTATTTTATGGAAAACAAGAATAATATACAGGAATCTAAGGAAGAAATCAAGAGTCATATAAGTCAGACACGAAATATTGAAATGGAGGAACAAGAACAACTCCTAAAATTACAACTAACAAAGCATAACGTCAAAACTATTAAACTCGATAATGCTGCACTCAAATTAATTCTGGAGGAAGTAGACCCACATATAAGTCTCAAAGAAACAATCTATGCATCAGAAATAGAGGCAAATAAGAAATTAAATATCAAAGTAAAAAAGACATGAAGATCCATCCTGAATAAGAAAAAATAGAGAAAGAAATTGGACTACTTAGAAGTGAATTATCAGTAACCGGTGAACTGGCAAGTGGAACAAATATAAGAACAAGAAAAGGCAGAAAAGTCAAAAGAAAATACAAAATTAGGAATGAAAATGAAGTCCTATCAGCTAAAGAAAAAATAAAGCAAACAATACAACTGAAGTCTCAAAAAATCAGATGCTATGAAAAAGATCAAAATTTTACAGACAAAACAAGATCTTTCAAATCGATGCGAAGAAATTTTACAGAGAAATAGGCAAACACAAAATTGCAGTGACAATCCATTAAATGTGGAAGAGGTTATACAGTTCTGAGAAAAAATTTTGGACTTGCCCTAAAAACCGTAACAAAGTATCAGATTGGATTAAGCAAGAGATAGAGTGAATGAAGAACCAGAACAAACATGGGCGGGAATCACAGAAGAGGATGTTGAATGCGCACTGCAAAAAAGCACATAAATGGAAATCTCCAAGAATAGATAAAATTCCTAACTTTTGGCTCTATTATCTTAATACAGCACATAAAAAACTAGTAAAAGAACTTCAAGAAGTGGCCAATGATCCTACTAACATTCCGGCACGGGTAAGCAATGGAATTATTTTCCTTCTATCCAAGAATGGTGACACAAAAATGCAGACCAATTACGTCTTCCCACTACTTACAAACTGTTGATATCTATTCTGACAAAACAGACATATTCTTTCTTATAAAAAATGGCATACTACTTCTTGAACGAAAAGGGTACAAATGTGGCTCTTACGGATGTAAAGACCAAGATCATCGTATTGGATGTTCTTGGAAAACTTTTTAAATGCAAAGAAAAATCTTAGTACTGCCTGGATAGATTATCGTAAAGCATTCAATAGTGTACCGCGTCTCTGGATCTTAAAGTCTGTAAATCTATACAAGGTATCAGCCGTCGTCATCAATTTCATCAAAGTATGTCGATATGAAAAACAATACTTCACCTCAGTCATATAAATGGAGTCTATAAGTCTGGTGAAATAAACATCAACAGAGGAATATTTCAAGGTAACTCTTTGTCTCCCTTACTATTTTATATATCCCTAATAGAATTAACCACTGAATTTAACAGGACGGAATATGGCTATATCTCAAGAGAAAATAAGTCATCTATTTTAGATGGATGACTTAAAGTTGTATGCTAGGAATGACAGTGAGCTGGAAGTTTTCCTGAAAACAATAAATTGTTTCAGTGATGACACTGGAATGGAATTCAGTTTGAATAAATTTACTAAAGTCACAGTTTTACGGGGATTACGACAAAAAACTTCCTATATTAGCTTGGACTCTGAGGTAACAATCAAAGATTTAGAGCAAGAAGAAGCATATAAGTACCTCGGTGTAAATGAGAGTGAAGAAATTCACCATAAAAATGAAAGAAATAGTGCGAAAAAAGTACTATAGAAGGGTGCGACTGATATTAATAACTGAATTGAATTCCTCGGAACAGAATTATGGCGATTAATAGCCATGTCATCCCAGTAGTTCAATACAGTTTCAACATCCTGAACTGGATTTTAAATGATATCAGGAGAATAGATTCTAAGACAAGAAAGCTTCTTTCTAAGCATAACATGCATCATCCAAAGGCAGATGTAGACCGTCTATACATACCCCATAAAGAAGGTGGAATATATCTCATTCAGCTAGAATTGTCATACAAGACAACAACCATTAGCTTACTAGCATACATGGAAACATCAAAGGACTGGATGATACAATTATTCAAACAACACGAAAACAGAAACTAAAATATTCAATCATGAAAGAAGGTTGTAAATACAAACGAGATTTACATCTAGTAGATTCTGTAGAAAACCAAACCAGAACCCGAGAATGAACTGTTGCGGCAAAAATTATGTAAAAGAAAGCCAAGGATAAAACGAATGAAAAAATGAAAACAGCGCTGGCAAGACAAACCTCTGTATAACCAATATCCAGAACGTGTTAATATAGCCGATGTTGATAAAGTAAACACAAATCGATGGTTACGAGCATTTGGATTAAAGGCTGAAACGGACGGCTTTATTATTGCAACACAAGACCAGAGTCTTTTCATTAGAAACTTTCAGGTAAATATCATGCATAATAGTGTGAATCCAAAATATAGATTCTGTGACAAATATCATGAAATCATAAACGATCTAATCTCAGGATGTTCTGTACTTGCGCCAAATGAATATAAAAATCGTCACCATAGAGTGGGGCAATATTTACATTGGACAATGTGCAAACACTTTGGAAAAGATGTTAATAAACACCGGTATGAACATCACCCAGCATCGGTTACAGAAACAGAAGATACCACAATTCTATGGGATTACACCATCTTTGCAAACAGGAAGATTGAAGCAAATAGGCCGGACATAATTGTCAAAAGACTTGCCTACTAATTAATATGGCTTGTCCAACGGACTGTAACATAGCAACCGAGGAATTTGAAAAACTATCGAAGACCTGGAAATCGAAATAGAAAAAAATGTGGAAATTGAAAACAAGAATAGTACCAGTCATAGTTGGTGCGCTTGGAATGATGAAAAAGGAACACAACAACACAATGAAAAAATCCATAGAAATCCTAGCTTAAGAGAAATAAAAAAATGTCTTGATAAGTACAGCCCATACACTAAGAAAAACTTTGTCCATGTAACCCTAGAAATGTTATGGGAGTTAGAAAAACAAATCAAGAAATGTAGCCATAACAATATACACCTCTTAGGTCATCCCGCAGACTTGGTAATTAGTATAACCCTAGAAGAAATCGAAATATAATAATAATAATAATAATAATAATATACAGCAAACATATGAAAGACTTAAATCTAATGAAAATGTGTATCAACGCTTAACGCTTCCAAATTTCTAACAAATTCAACACCAGTTTGTCTCAAAACCTTTCGGTAAAATCTCATCTTCAGTTCTCAAAACGCAATCGATACTCATTTTTATTCTGTCAACATCTTAAGGTACAACAAATATTTATTTATTTGTTTTACAAGTTTCTGCATTAAGGTCAGTTATTTTCTTTTAATTTATCAACAAATGGTAATAAATATATTTCGATAAATTCATTTGAAACTACAATTTAAGTTAGAGGCAATCAATCCTAAATTCATAAATTTTGTTTAATTGTCTAGAAATGAAAGAATACTGAGGATGATAATTCAGATATACTAAAGAGAAAACCTAAAATATTTGTTTTAATTAAAAAGTTCTTAACTTAGAAGGGAAAGAAAAATTATGAGATTGCTGAATGAATGGTAAGAATGAAGCGTCTATCCGTCATATAACTTTTATTACATTATATTCTTATAATTGTTCAATTTTATTATTTGTTTTTTAAAATCTCTTATTGCACCTAATTTATAAAGTAAAATTTATCTTGTTGTAACATAGGGAAGGTTACTGAATAGAATAATCAAACGAAGGCTAATAATGAGCGATAATACTTAGGACAAGAACAACACATATAAGATTCGCCAGCGGCGCGTAGAAGAAGTCAGCTGCTAGAAGTGAGTCAAGTGAATTCCACAATGAATCTCCAACTGCAAGATATCTACAAACCGCCTCACGCGGTCAGATATGGCACAAGGCCGAATTTAATGTGGGGTATCCGAGCCCGTAGGCTTGGCGAAAAATTCTCCGTAACCCTGTATAAAACGGGGTCGGGTAGCTGTTTCCCGAGACGAGAATCTACCCTTCGACATAGCTTCGCCTGGGGATCCTCTCTGCCTCCAGGCAGAGAGTTTAGTTTGACCAGCACAGAATCTCCAACTGCAGACCAACATACAGTATTTACTACATTTCAACATATATGAAAAAATCCAAATTTTAATAAATAAATAAAATTAGTATTAATCGATCGGAATTGGAAAAATTTTCAGTATATACTAACATGATCCTGTATTAACAATATACCACATGAGTTTCAGCTTATAATATTTATGCTTATTAAAAATATTGATACTAACTTGTGTGATATTACGGGCACTTATGTAGAAAAGGAAGAGATCATTTTAACTCGATTTCAAGTGTTTCTGTTTAGTAGTCAACAGGTGATTTTTTTTTAAAGTTTAGTTTCCTAAGCAGCATCCACTTTAACCGAAGGCGAACAGGAAGTAAAAGAATAGATGATGGGTTTTTGGAGATCAAGTGGCAAAGAAGCCGGCAATAAGATATATCCCGGTGTATATTAACAGTCGTATTTGGGATCGGAGATTGTTCTGCCCTGGTCTGCCCTTGGCGGGAGACGGTATTATCCGTCGTGTGTTTCTTGTGCCGCCCATTCGTATTACTAACCACCATGTCGAGATGAGTAGCTGGATGAGGAGTTGATAGAGGGAAGAGTGGAAGTTGTCCCAAGTATCACCTACTTACCCAACAAAACGAGCAAGCGAAAGCCTGAATAAAACATTTTATAATATGGTTAAACAGGGTTTGTGTCCTTATTCCTCGGCGTGGCGTTTATCTTTCATCTTGTTACCCTGTGAGCATCCTTCAGTACACACCGACGAGATCGTGAATCGAAGCGCAACCTGGGATGATCATAGGCTGGTCGGTGGAAAGTTTGGGTGAGAGTCGCGTTCTATGTCTAAACTTGTTTTGCGGGCGTCTGGTTTTATTATGCAAAAGACAACAAGTTTTCTTTTGTAAATAAATCCAAAACGTATAGATATATATTTGGTTGACACAATATCGCATATGCATGAAATAAATATGGCCTTAATATTTTACATACTAATATGTGCTCCTTGATATTCTATAACGTTCATCCATTGATTTTGTTAATTTTACTATTCTTTTGACTTACTTTTTAATGCCGGACCACAGGTTTTTTTTTTATTGGATTAATATTAACAGAGGCTGGAGGCCATTCATTTAATTCGATATATTTGAGACCTTTTTTGGCAAGGTAGGCAATATTCAGATTTGCACAATGTAAAGGCACATTGTCTTTTATGAATATACTTTTTAGCTTAAAGGTTCTTGGTTTTTATCTGTATCACTCAAAAACGTATTTTCTAAGAACTTACAATAATTGTCTACATTTATTTAAATATCATCATCATTTTATTGTTTACAATAATACCACAAAACATTACACCACTTCCCTGCTCTTGTTGTCTTCTAAGTCATGTTGGTTAACTTCTTGTGAACGATCTAACCTCAGCCATCATGTTCATCCAATGTAGCTCTACACAAGTAATTTTTAAAGCAAATTGCCCCAAGCATGGCAGGAGTGCCAATAGCACGTAAGGAGCTACAGAGAGTGAGAGTAAGAGTAAAGAGGAGTATTTGGGAAAAAGTCAAGACATCAGAAGATGTCGATTGACATTACATTTGAATATTTGAAGATTATGGCTACCAGGAAAGCAAGTGATAGGAAGGGAGTTCCAATGGCTGAAGGTGCGAGATAAGAAGCTATTGGAGTGGAAGAGATGGCTACATTATTCGTTTTGACAGTGAAAGGGTGGGACCGAGATGCCAACCTAGTAGCACGCTTAAATTCATGAAGTTTGGGAACCAGTGAAAGTAGCTCGTCGGAGCAGTTCCCATGAAAAAACTTGTAGAAAAAATAGAGGGAAGCGACAGCATGTTTGTGAGATAACAACTGCAGACGGGATGCCAGAACAGGACCAACCACGTTGCATATCCGTCTCTGGGTTTTGTCGAGGACCTCGAGATGAACAGCGGGAGCACTAGACCGCATATGGCAGTAGTATACCATGCAAGGACGAATGGTTGATTTGTAGATTTGAAGGATGGACTCAGGCGAGAAAAACCTTCTGGCGCGACACAAATAACTATCTTTGTGGTAGATGAAACTATAGATTCAATGTAGTTCGACTTCAGGTCAGTGGACAGCGTTAGACCAAGCAGGCGCAGAGAGGCGCTCTCGTGGAGTTGAGCATCAGCCATCCAGATGGGAGTGTTCTCTAAGGTATGTAACTGAGAGTAATTTCGTTTTAGATGCATTAAAGTTTACAAAGCCATTTCCTGCTCCAGTCAACCACAGATTACAGGTGTTGCGAAATTAGTTTTCATTTACTTAGCACCACTTACACTTTTCTCTTTGGGATGTTTACTTAAAGGTGATAGTTTCATTGTTTCCGTGTCATTACTCTATGTCCTTAATATTCTGCAATTTTCTCTCTACACTCGAAACACCTGCTTCTTCAAACATCACCTTGTTGGTCAATCAACATTTCTTGCTTTGTGACATTATTAAAGATAGTTTTTTTTTCATGTTCATATATTACCAATGTTTTTTTAATTTCTTTTTGGAATGTTCTGTAACATCTGTTCAAATTTTCTCAATTTCTAAAGTTGATATCTTTACAGTATCTTTTTATCAATCAAAGTTGATAACTTTACAGTACCTTTTTATCAATCAAAGTTGATAACTTTACAGTACCTTTTCATCAATCGATGACTTTACAGTATCTTTTTATCTTTTGAGTTTATATCTTTGTTACAATCCATGGCAATATCTGACATTAAAAAATAAACTTAAATAAATATACTATTATACATATATTTATTTACAATATGGTGAATAACTCTCAAATCTCACATCACTAAGTAAGTGAATGTAAATATTTCTAATAAAAACAGAAATTCATATGATATATTTATCACATAATTGCAAGTATATCCTGAAAATTTTAACAACATCAGTTAGTTAATACCAACTTTATTCTGAAAACACTGACTTGCATAATAAAATCTGACTCAGCGTAGCGTTCTGTATAATCTGCGATTTCGGACACCCGCTGTGGGTCTTGAAATATATCCTCCACGGATAAGGATGGATTACCGTATCCTTAGCAATATTAGATCGAAGCCGCTCAAATGTCATTCGTATTATATTTAGAAATCGAAAAGAAACAGGCGAATCACTCGTGGATATATTGTGCTGAATTAACACTATTAATTGTATAACTTAATGTTCTGTTACATACAATATTCTATCTGACAAAAAAAAATTTCGATACCCAACCCATACCATCGCTGATACTTGCGAAAGCACACCTGCCTTTATTTATTATTTATTCATATACATTTACTTATGCAGGCATGAGCACATATGCAGATAAGATCCTTTTCGTCATGTTCCATTCTTTTTCAAACTATTTGTGAATCGCGTTTTTTTCATCAACTTTGTCCAGTTCGATTCTTGTTCTCGAAATTTCATGTCTCATTAAAAGCACTTAACGAATACATAAGCGTTTATGCGTCTTAAATTAAAAAAAATGTGTAGATCAGCTAAAGTACACAAAAGAGCAGGTGGCAACAATATTAGGCAGAAATGTTAATTTTATTTCTATCCGACATATAGACGAGAATATCTTGATCATTAAAGAGTCTAGCTTTAAAGGTTGAATCGAGAATTCTTAGGTTGTTCAAAGCGAAAGAATTATTTCAACAAATTATTTGAAATAAAAAGCTAAAGTTTTTAATTCTCGAATTTCTATATAATTATCCCCCCTTAACAAGTCCTCAAATATTTATATCTTTATAACATTCTATGCAAAGAACCGATAAATTTCTATAAATTTATTTTGTTTGGTTTTCATTAGAGAAATTCTTGCTTTTAAGCAAGTGGTTTTAGAGATATTAGAATCAAACAATTCCCAGAAGAGAATTTCAGTAAATATGCAAGGTGCGATAACATTTTTGCAACACGAGAACGCTATTCAAGTTTTGATGGCATTATTTCATGCTGGTTTAGATATTTGTATCCGTAAACTACTTAACCCCTTTGAATAAAATTATGATGCATAAAACTATTCCTATTCCATTCAAAATTCACTGTAAACCACTACAGATGATAGCGTGATTTTGCTGATGTTACCGTTTCTTAGCCAATTCCATACATTATACACATTTACGGTTACATTCCACTAAATTTTAATTGCAAGAAATAAGGTTAAAATAATTCAATTTCATACTAATTAATGCAAGTTTACATACTTTGTGTAATGAATAAACAATGCCGAATATAAACTTAAGAAGCTTTATTCAGCATAATTGAATCGTTAGTAATTAAAAGGTCTTTTATACACGGTATAGAAATTGGTAACTTGGGATAGTTTCAATGTTATCACACTTTGACTTTTTGTTTCGCAATGATTTCAAATGGGATAATGGTTATCAACCCTTTTGTTTTCTTGCCAGTCGTTCTTATTTGACATGAAATGTCTCCAGTCGATATTTAGAATTTCGCTGCAAACTCTCTGAGATTTATGAATTATTTTTGATCACAAACTTCAAATCTTCCTCACTGGTTAATAGTTTTGGCTTACTTTTCCACTAGTTTTCTAAACTGAAATATCCAATTGTAACATTTTGAAATCAAGGTGTTATAGTTCGTTTGTTAATAACCTTGTCTCTACATGCTTGAGGAGGTCGCAGAAACGTTTTCGGACCAATTCAGGTTCTAAAATGTAACCCTATGATC